>CACVKS010000490.1:0-16755 GCA_902749335.1 Acanthamoeba triangularis
GTCTTGCAGCGCGACATCACCGACCTGGCCGCCTTCCACCAGGGTACCACCACAACGCGCTACACACTTTTTTTTCTCTTTTCGAGGACCAACTGACCGACTGTGTGTCGTGCCGTGTGTGCGGTGTGTGCGGTGTGTGCGGTGTGTGCGGTGTGTGCGGTGTGTGCGGTGTGTGCGGTGGCAGCGCTGGTGGAGATGAAGACGGGTCCACCGCCGCTGGTGGCAGCCTTCAAGGGCATCTTTGCCCAGGAACCGGCGTTCGAGCCACGCTTCTTCTCCGCCATCCTCCCCACCATCCAGCGACTCGCCCTCAGGTAACGTAGTGTGGTTGACCACAACCGCACACGCCACCGCACACGCCACCGCACTCGCTGACTCGGACCTGGGACGGCAGGCTGCCCGAGGTCTTCCCCGCGGAGCACAGGTTGCCGCTGCTGTTGCCCAACCAGGACGGCGAAGTCACGCTCACCCAGGTACCCTCCCCCACAACGTGCGTCCCGTGTGCGCACGCACCGACTCAATGCGTGTGCGGTGGCGTGTGCGGCGTGTGCTGTGCGGTGGCGTGTGCGGTGGTGTGTGCGGTGTGTGCGGTGGCGTGTGTAGGAACAATGCGCGGTGGTGTTGGCGTCGGGGTTCATGGGCACGTTGTGGGTGCACCCGACGGTGCGGTCCCGTTTCCGGTTCCCGGGCTTCAAGGTCCAGGACCTCTTCACCCACAAGCAGGGACCCTCGGTCGCCATCCTCCGCATGGTCCTCCACTACTTTGAGCGCCTCAGCATTCACAGTACGTACACCGCACACGCCGCACACGCCACCGCACACACCACCGCACACCACGACCGCACGCCGCACGCGCAGATGATTGAAATGGAGCTGGGTGGTATGGGTACGATAGTGCCGCAGGGCAAGGTGACGTTCCGTCGGCAGGTGCTGACGTCTCCGCCCGATTGGGCCAACAGCACCAAGCCCCTCGTGCCGGCCTGGGTCAGCAACCAGGGTACCATATTTCATTCCACACATTCCCCAAAAGTTCTCCGCAGACACAGCGCGTGTCCTCTAACCATTGGTCGCCGTCGTCGCTTGTGTGTCGTGTGTGTGTCGTGTGTGTGTCTCGTGTGTGTGTCTCGTGTGTCGCGTGTCGTGTGCTGCAGGCAAGATCGAGGACTCCAACTCGACGCTCCACGCCGATTTTGCCAACCAGTACATCGGCGGCGGGGTCCTCCACGGCGTACGCCCTCCCATCCGCGCGTGTGTGCGGTGTTGGCCCGAATGTGTCTCGGTTGAATGCAGCCACCGATCGCCCGCCCGCTCGCTCGCTCGCTGCACCTGATTGGTGCTTATGGTCCCCCACATCCACTCCACCACAGGGCTGCGTCCAAGAGGAGATCCTGTTCGCCATCAAGCCCGAATGCCTCGTCTCCATGTGCGCCCACACTCACTATTCGCCACCACTTTCTTCACCTCGACTAAAACGCCGCACACGCCGCACACGCCGCACACGCCGCACTCGCCGCACACGCTCAACCAGGTTGTTCTGTGCCAAGATGGGAAACAATGAAGCGATCTTCATCACGGGCGCGGAGCGCTTCAGCGACTACCGGGGCTACGGCCACGGCCTGGCCTTCGGGGGCAACTACATCGACCGCACGCCGCGGGACGACCAGGGCCGCATCGTGACCACCATCGTCGCCATCGACGCCGTCGTCGCCTTCGGCGGCGTCCAGTGGCAGGAGGGGGCCATCGTGCGCGACCTCAACAAGGTCTACTGCGGGTGCTGGGAGCCCCGGCGCCAGCCCGGCCAGCCCCTCCCCCCCTTTGCCACCGGCAACTGGGGCTGCGGTGGTACGCTCGCACCGCACACACACGGCACACACCGCACACACCGCACACACCGCACACACGACACTCGCACTGACACTCACTGTGTGTGTGGTAAGTGCAGCGTTCGGCGGGGACAAGTCGCTGAAGGTGCTGCAGCAGATGATGGCCGCGGCCGAGGCCGATCGCGAGGTGCTCTACCACACGTTCGGCGAGAAGTACGGCGACAGGTCCCTCAAGGAGTGGATCACCCTCGTCAACGAACTCATCCTCAAGCACCACCCCACCGTCGGTACGCTCTGCGTTTCGTGTCCTAGCGCGTGCGTGTGTCGTTTGTGTGGCGTTGACAGATGGTGTGTGTGGAATGCGTGGCTCCAGGCGAGGTGTACAATCTGGTCAGGAGGTGCGCTCCGGGGCCGGGCGAGCATCGGAACGTCAACCTGTTCGCCCAGCTCCTCCACCACTACGAGGCCAAGGAAGAAGAACAGCCGCAGGAGGCGAACAAAGATGAAGGAGAAGGAGAAGAAGAAGAAGAGCAAAAGAAAAACGTGGAGTGAAACGTTCTACGGAAGAGAAAAGAGAGACAGACGCGATTGTTATGTGTGTCTGCCGACAGTATTTCGCGTGAAGTCTTTCGAGTATGCCTTCACGCACGACACACGCCCGCACAATGGGCTTGATGTTGCCCACACGCACGATACACGCACGACACACGCGCACGCGCGTTTCTTACGGTTGCTGCTGTTCCTCCTCTTCGTTGTCTTCGCCGTCCGTCTCGTCCTCGTCGTCGTTGTTGTCGTCGACACTGTCGGGGTAGTTGTCGTTGTCGTTGCTGTTGGCCGCGGCGGCGTTCCTCGTCCCGGCGGCGCCGGGGCCGTGCTTGAAGATGGCCTCGAACACGTTGGCCCCGTGGCCGCCCGTTATCACCTCGTACAGGTCCCCTGCCAATGTTGTGTGTGACACACTTCCCTCAGTCTCGTGTGGTGCGTGCGACGTGTGCGGTGCGTGCGGTGCGTGCGACGTGAGCGTACCGACGGTGAGGTTGTGTTCGACGACGAAGCGATTGAGTTCGAGGAGCCAGTCCTCGAGGGTGCGGCCGGCGTACTTCTCGCCAAAGGTGAAGTACTCCAGATCGCGCTCGGCCTGCGACGCGGCCATCATCTGCTGCACCGCCTTCAGCGACTTGTCCCCGCCAAACGCTGCACGCACACACGCGCTCGCGTCAGTGCGTGCCATGCGTGTGTGTCGTGTGTGTGTCGCGTGTGTCGTGTGTGCGTGCCTCCGCAGCCCCAGTTGCCGGTGGCGAGCGGGTGCCCGGGGATGGCGTTCGTGGGGTCCCAACACGAACAGTACATCTTGTTCAGGTCCCTTCAGAAAAAGAACGAGCGAGTGAGCGAAAGAAACGGGACAAAAAAAAACAGCGACGACAGGCGAACCCTCGAGGGCGCACCTGAGCAAGCTGGCGGGGAGCCACTGGATGTCGCCCCACGCGACGATGGCGTCGACGGCCACGATCACGTTGTCGATGTCACCCTCCTCCGTTCTGGACACAAGGTCGTTCCGCCCGTGCGTGTTACTCGCGTCGTGTGTCGTGTGTGTCGTGTGTGTCGTGTGTGTCGTGTGTGTCGTGTGTGTCGTGTGTGTCGTGTGTGTCGTGTGTATCGTGCCGGCGAACCTCTTGGTGTCGACATAGTCGCCACCGAAGGCGAGAGTGCGGGCGTAGCCCTGGTAGTCGCTGAACCGCTCCGCCCCGTGGATGAATATCACCTCATTGTCCTCCATCACAGGACACAGCAGACTGGCCCCATTTCACCAAGTGCAGCGACACGACACACACGACACACACACGACACACACACGACACATGGCAAGCGTCAGCCAAGTGCATCGGAAACGCAGCAAAGCAGGTGCGTACATGGAGACCAGACACTCGGGCTTAAGCACAAACAGGATCTCCTCCTGCACGCAGCCCTGCCCCATCGTCGTGAGTGTGCGGTGGTGTGTGTGCTGTGCGTGCGGCGTGTGCGGCGCGAGCGTACCCTGCTGAGTACGCCGCCGCCGATGTACTTGTTGGCAAAGTCGGCGTGGAACGGGGTGTCGGCGTCCTCGATCTTGCCCCTGGGGTCGACCTTGATCGGGCGAACGGGGCGGGTGCTCCTGGCCCAGTTGGGCACGTCCCGCTTGCCCAGCACCTGTCGCCGGAACGTCACCTTGCCCGGCGGAACTGCGTCGACACATCGTTTGTTTCGTGTGCGGTGTGTGCGATGATGTGTGCGATGATGTGTGTGCGGTGTGTGCGGTCGTGTGCGGCGGTGGTACTGGATTCGCTGAGGCGGTCAAAGTAGTGGAGCACGGACTGGAGCTTGCCGACGCCGGGTCCGAAGGTGGCGACGAACAGCATCTGCAGGTCGAAATCTGCAACCCTCGCCCCGCGCCCCGCCCCTCAGTTCCACACACACGACGGCCCACACGTACTATCGCACACACCGCACACATCACCGCACACAACGCACCGTGGAAGGCCTGCTTGGCGTAGAAGATGGGGCTGATCCACAGCGCGCCCATGAACGAGCACGCCAAGAGGCACGCGCATTGTTCCTGAAACAAAAATAAAATAATAAATAATAAATAATAAATAAAAGAATTAAAATAATAAATATTAATAAATATAATAATAATAAAAAAAAATAAGAGGGACCACGACCAAGCCAAGCCCTGGGAGGTGGTGGTACACTACCTGCGTGAGTACGACTTTGTCGTTGCGCTGCTGCAGCAGGAGCGGCACGCGCTGGTCCACGGGGAAGAGCTCCGGCAGCCTGCAGGCCACGGGCACAGTGCATCAGCAACACAACACACACGACACACACGACACGCGCACACAGCGCCACGCGCGCGACACGACCAACGACACGACACACGACACACGACACGCAACACGGCACACGACAAGAAGCTGGGCGTGGGGGTACCGGAGGGCCAGACGCTGGATGGTGGGGAGGATGACGTCGAAGAAGCGCTTGGCCTCGTCGCTGGGCTTGGAGTAGAACTCCTGGAAGAAGAAGCAGTGCACCTCGCGGCGCGCCAGGTCCGCCAGCGCTGCATTTTTATTTTATTTTACTTCAAAAGTTAAATATTATGAAAAAAATCAGAAAAATAGATAAAAGATGAAAAATATGGCATAAAAAAAGGAGAAAAAATCCGCTTTTTTCTAACATATCCTATGAAATAAAATAAAATGATAAATAAAATCAAATAAAATAAAATAAAGCACCTTTTTCGAATTGATCGACATCTTCAATCTTGCGCTGCAAGACGGCTTCGATGTGCGACCATCTTGGGCCTCTTCGTGGCCGACTGGTGTCGTCATCATTGCCAGAGCGATCGCCGGCGTCATCGGCATCTTCGAGATAGTGCGGGAAGATGACGTACTTGTTGCCCTCGTGTTTGTTCCATTCCTCCTCCGTTATGGGCAGATTCGACCGCTTGCCCTTTGCCTGATCCGTCGACGTCCAATTTCCCATCCCTTCAGTTCGTCCTTCCTTCGCCTGTTCGTTGATGAGCGGCGCGAAACCAGCACAGATCTTTCTTCGCTGCCCGGATGGTATGCGCGGAATGTCTGCCCAAGCCCAGTAAAATGCTCGCAAATTTTTCAAATTCTTTGTTGGATGATCACTGCGCGCTGACGCTGGGTGGTGTGCTTGATGTGGGTTGCTGCTGTTGCGGCTTCTGTTGGAGAGATGAGGACAAGACCTGGCGGCGGAGGGTGAGCAGCATCTCCTCCAGGCCCTGGCCAGTCTCTGCCGATACAGCGAAGATGGGCATCTCGATGCCCTTGTCCTTCAAGTACGCCTACAACACAAGAGCGCATGAAATAATTAGAATTACAATTAAAGGAAAAATAAATAATAATTATAAGAAAATATAAATAAATAAATAATAAGGCACCTGGAAGTAGTCGAAGTTGGCCTGGGCGTTGGGGAGGTCCATCTTGTTAGCGGCGACCACGGACGGGCGGGTGGTCATGCCCTGCTTGTAGCACTCCAGCTCGAACCGCAGGGCCTCGTACTGCTCCACGGCCTGGTCCGTGCCCTTGCCCGAGAAGTCCAGCACATAGCACAGCACCTGACCACCACATGACCCGTCAAGTGGCTGAGCGTTTGTGCGGTGTACCTGTGCGGCGTGTGCGGCGTGTGCGGCGTGTGCGGCGTGTGCGGCGTGTGCGGCGTGTGCGGCGTGTGCGGCGTGTGCGGCGTGTGCGGCGTGCGCGGCGTGTGTTGTTGGGACCAACCTTGGTTCTTTCGATGTGACGAAGGAAGGCGTGACCGAGCCCGCGATTCTCGTGCGCGCCGTCGATGATGCCAGGCAGATCGGCCACCGTCATTCGCGTGTAGTCATCGAACTCGACCACACCCAGCATCGGGAAGAGGGTCGTGAAGGCGTAGCTGGCAATCTTTGACCGTGCTCGCGATATCGCGTTGAGCATCGTCGACTTGCCTGTTGACCCTCACTTACTTCGTTAGCTCCGCGCACGACACACGCACGACTCACGCACGACACGACACACGCACGGACCATACCTGCGTTGGGAAATCCCACAAGGCCGATTTGAGCCAGCAGTTTGAGTTCCAGCTCGACCATCTTCTCCTCGCCGGCTTCACCGTCCTGCGCGAACTTGGGCGAGCGGTGCGTGCTCGACTTGAAATGTCGATTACCCCTACACAACCACACACGCGGCACACGCGGCACACGCGACACGCAACCGGTCAACGAAAGGTAAGAGTGGAGCGAAGTGGAGGTGGCCGTCTGCGTACTTTCCTCCCTTGCCGCCCTTTGCCACCCTGATACTATCGCCGTCCTTCTCCAGGTCCGCCAAGACCACCGTCTGTGGCCGCACCGCACCGAGCATCGATAAGAAATTGTTTGGGAAATGTTAAAGAAAATGGATGAAGCAGCTTGGTGGAGTGGGGTGGGGTGCACCTCCTCGCCCGTGTCCCTTCGCAGGGGCAGCTGCTTCACCACCGTCCCCACCGGCACCCTGATCGTGAACAGCTCGCCCGTCCTACCGTGCATGTTGCTTCCTCCCGGTCGACCGCTCTCGGCCTGAGAGTGTCGACGTGAGTGTGTGCGCCTGCGTGTGCGGTGGTGTGGGTGACGAGGCTTACTTACCCGAACTGATCCGCCCACGTTGCCCAGGTTGCGCTCCTCGGACGTCGCCATCACGATGACGTCCCCGCCTGTCCAAGCAAACACCAGTCAGCAACCGATGAAACGCGTGAAGCAGCAGCAGCAGCGGGATCGGCACTGTACCAGGGCCGCCGTCTCCGCCCTCGGGCGGTCCTTCCGTCACGCGGTTGTCGCGGAAGAAGGCCACGCAACCGTTCCCGCCATCGCCAGCCTTCACCCGCACTCGGATCCTATCAATGAACCTGTTTTTATTCTGCAAAATAAAAATAAATATTTTAGCCACATAAATGCAATTCGTGCAGCAAAATAATATAATAATATAATATAATATAATAATATTTTTTAAACTAACAAAATGAATCAGCTCAAATTTTGGATTAATTTGGATTAATTCAACAAATGGAGATTGTAGTGCAGTCTTGGGGGTACGTCGTGCTGCTTCTTGTTCGACTCTCTGGTAGGCTTGTCGGGCCGTAGCCACACGGGGTCTTCGCCGCGGCGAGTCGATGGGGTCGGATATCCGCTCGCGTAGAGCCGCAGGGGCAGTCCCATCCCCTTTGCCGCGTCTGCCGCCGTGCTCCTCCCCGTGAGCAGCACTGTAGCGCACTGCGCCCTGCCCTGCAGCAGGGTCTGCACTCCTCCGCCCCATCTGTGGCTCGTTCGCATCATCATCATCAGTTGTTTTGTTTTTTTTCTTTTTATTTATTTTTTTATTTTGCTTCCATGGCCGGCAGAACAGTCAGGCCGAGCCGCGAATGAACTGATAGCAGTCTGACTGCACCTCTGGTGTGTTCGTCTGCTTTGGTTTCGAGATCTGGTGCCATGTGCAGCGTGAGTGAGCGTTCTACGCCGATGTGTGTTGTGTCGTGTCGTGTGTGTTGTGTGTCGTGTGTGTTATGAGTGTCACCTTGATGTAGACGTAATCGCCGATGATCTTGACGGGGTGGACCCGTTGCTTTACGCCCTTGGACTTGACGCCCCCGATCATTCCCATGTACAGCCCCTCGCCCGTCTCCAACGCAATCCTGCAGCGAGACCCCCAACATTGCTCACATGAGCACACACCACGCCACGCACACACCACACCACGGCACACGCACAGCACGACACACGATCGAGAGTTGGGGCACCGGTAGGAGTGGAGTGGACACCGCACGGCGAGTCGTCCCCCAAAGTCCTCGATGTCGCCCCTCATCAGGCCCCCGCCGTTGTGGTAGCACCAACTGCCGCCAAGCACGGTAATCAGAATAAATCAATTAATTTTATTAATTGATTTATTTATTTTTATTTATTTATTTAATAAATTAATAAATTAAAGAATAAATAAAATACCTATCCAGGGCGTAGATGTGGTCGTCCTGGTGGAAGAAGGTGACGCTGCGCTTCTCGACCTGCAGGCACTTCCACTTGCGGCTGGGCGCCGCCTTTACCTCCGCCACGCTCACAGCCCGCACGTAGCCCTCCGCCTCCGCCTTGCTCCTTTCCTCCGCCTCTTCGGGGGGCACCGCAGCAGCAATTTCCTCACCGCTGATCCGACCCTCGCCCGTTTGCGTTGCTTCCATGGCCTCTCCTACTCCCTCAACACAAAATGATGAGTGACACTTTGCTCATCCTCTTCTCTTTTTTGTCGTTTATTTCTTTTTCTTCGATATTTTCTTTTTCGACTTTTCGTTAACTTTTTCTGAACAAGGAAAAGGCAAACGAAAAGGACAGAAAATACGCACAGGTTGAGGGTCGCGCACACACAAGCTCCACACCGCTTTCCCAGCCATGCTTGAAGAAGAGACCACCATAGAGAACCCCAGGACAGAGGCCCCAGGAGACGTCACCAAGCCACCACCTGGTACCCCAGCCCAAATCTTGTTCATCATCAATTTCTCACTCACTACCCCCCACCACAGCTGTGGCAGACCAACCCTTCCCGGTTGAGGAAGACCCGAGCCGCAAGGGTACCCTACAGTGCTCATTTTCTTCCTTTTCATTATGACCATTAAATGTGGTGGCCATCGCACCAATGGCAAGCAAGCAAGACTTACCAAAAAGAGTAACCCAGTGTTGCCGCCCGCCGTGCGGCCGCGGTGGGTGCCGGACGAGGAGGAGCAGGCGTGCTACTGCTGCCAGACGCCCTTCAGCTTCTTCCTGCGCCGACACCACTGTCGCGGCTGCGGCCACATCTTTTGTCACCCGTACGAGCCTTGTGCGTGTCGCGTGTCGCGTGTGTCGTGTGTCGCGTCGTGTGCGTGTCGTGTTGCGTGTAGTGTAGTGCGAGGTGTTGTGGCTGGACCTGAAGTGTGGTGGGTGTCGCAGGTGCACGGACTGGTGGCTCCTCCCGCCCGCGGAGCTGGAGTACGACACGGTCCAGCGATTGTGCGAGACCTGCTTCAGCCGCCTCTCCTCGGTCGAGTACTCCCGCACCTACGATGCCTGGGGCAACCCCGAAGATCCCGTACGCCCTCGGACACGACACACGACACACGACACACATGCCACGACACGACACACGCATGCGCTGAGTCGTTATCTATCTCTGGCCATCAGGCGATTGTGATGATCCACGGCGCGTCGGGCACGCGCAGAAACTGGGCTGTTCTCGGCCCAGCGCTGGCGCAGGTGCATATTTGGCTTTCTCAATGTTGTTTGCCTTGGCTTCACTGTAAAGCTGACGTGTCGCCACGACGGACAGCGAGGGTACTACGCCATTTCGGTCGACATGCCCGGACACGCCTCCCGGTACCGCGAGAAGCTGACCATGGACTCTGGTACGCTCTCCGCGCGCCTCCAGGCTTGTGCAAGGCTCACGACACACACGACACACACACGGCACACACACGACACGCAACGCGCGCAGCTATGGAGGCAATTGCGGAGGCTGTGCGCAACCTGGTTCCCTCGAAGCGCGCGTTCGTGATGGGCGGTTCGATGGGCGGATACATAGCCATGACCTTTGGCGCGCGCCACCTCGACATGTGCAGGTACCGACCACGGCCGACACACACGTGCCATCACGCAGCACGCACGACACGCACGACACGCACGACAAGCAGTAACTGGCGTACCACTAGGGGCTTGATCATTGGGCAAACGGGCACGGATATGAAGAACAGCAGGACCATGCTCAACTGGATGACGCGCTACTACAGGCTCGTTCCCCGCAAGTACGCTCCCACCTTTTCCAACACACGCACGCGCACGCGCTCACTGTGGTACGCGATAGGACGAAGGCTACGCTGGTGAAGCAGTTCCACAAGTCCTATCCCCTCTATGCCGAGGTCGAAGACGAGGTCATGAACGAGCTCTTCCTCCGACCAGGCGTCTTCCTAGACTGCTGGCCCGACATAGTGGTACCAAATTCTCTTTTTTTTACATCTTTAAACTCTTTCCCTTGTAGGAGTTGATGACCGGCGAGGACTACGACGAGCACATGAAGTCGGTGGGCGACCTGCCGGTGCTGTTCATCAACGGCGAGATTGACTTCAGGGAGGCCGAGATGAAGTGGCTCAACGCCGCCAAGAATGGCCGCCTGGAGGTACGCCTCAGCCTAGCCAAGCCCAGCCCAACCGAAAGGCCCACGACTGACCAGTCAACGTTGGCGGCAGATCATTAAGGAGGCGGGCCACCTGTGCGCTGTGGACACGCGGTACAGGGACGAGGTCAAGGAGCTCATGGTCGACTTCATGCACGAGGTGCTCGCCAAGCACGCCCAACAGGGTACGATAACCGCGATAACCACCTCGAGCGTGCGTGTGTGTCGTTCGCACCTAGAAATTGACACTTGGCTTCTTTTTTCCCCGTGAAGACGACCAAGAAGGTGACGATCATCAGCACCATCATCACCATGACACGAAAGAAAAGAAAGAGAAGGAGAAGGAGAATGAGGATGTGGAGGACGGAGTGAAGAGTGAAGAACCCGCCGCTATCTGAATGAGAATGTCCAGTTGTCCATAGAGGCACTGATGTTCATGCCTACATGGTGGAGGGGAATGGTGTTGAGCTTGTGGTGTGTGTTTTGCGTTTCTCTGCCCCTCACTGCACCAGGTGCGGGATGGGCAATTCAGGGAAACACATAGATTATTGAAAACAAATACAGAGGCCTAGGCGTGGTCACACCTCGCGGGTGGAAGGTGTCAGTGGCCCGTCAGCGCGTTGATCATGTTCTGTTTTAAACGCAGAAAGCCATTCCAGGAATGATGAGAATGTTCATTCATAACTACACCACAGAGGGGGGGAAGTGGTGTATGAACCTTGATGGTGATCATCTGCGGGCCGAGCTGCGTGGCGTACGTCGGCCCAGTGTAGCCCACCCTGCGTGTGCGCTCCAGCGTTAGCTGTGCGTCAGCCAACCATCCACGCACCCACGCACATAACGCGTACCAATCCCAGCAGCCTTCAGGGTTAACCGCGGAGAAGGTGGTCTGTGGGTACACGATGATGATCTGTGCCCCCCCCCCCGCGACACAGAGCAACAGCAGCAGCAACAACAACGACACATCGTCGTCAGCAAAGCAAGCTAGAGCAAGTGAGGCAGAAGAAGAGGTGGTGGTGATGAGCGTGGTGTGTGAGTGTACGTTGTTGGTCTCGGCCCACTGGTTGAAGCCCGAGTTCTCGACGAGGACCTTGCCCACAAGGTCGTAGAATCCCAGGCAGCCAGTCATGCAGAAGTGCAACTTACACGCTGTGCGTCGTGTGTCGTGTGTCGTGTGTCGTGTGTCGTGCGATTGGTAAGAGGTTGCGTGCTATGTGCGAAGTAGCGGAGGTGTAGTACCGACAGTGCCGGACTGGCAGGCGGTGGGCACGTAGAGGAAGCCAAGGCGGCCCATGCTGATGCTCCACGGCGGCACCTGCAGCGGGGTGTAGTAGCCCTGGTCGAACGCGAAGATCTGCGCAATTGACGACGCCGCCGTCAGCAATCGCACCACACGACACGACCCGCGCAACACGACACACACGACACGACACTACACGACACGACACGACACACGCACGTTGGAGGCGTTGTAGGTGCGAGCCCTCGGGGCGAACTTGTGGCGCCAGTAGAAGTGGCGGAGCATGGCGCCGGCCGCGTCGTAATTGCAGTTGTTGATGAAGTCCGGGCCGAGGTAGTCGCACGCGTTGCCGTAGAAGTCGGTGATCCACGCGTGCTCGGCGCTGATGTTCGCGATCCACTGGATCGACGAGTTGGGCATGTAGCCCTCGTAGAACTGCCTCGCCTTCACCATCACCTCTGCGCGCCTCATCACGCTCAGCACACACGCACACGCACGACCGCACACGCGTAGCACGTACCACTGTTGACGACGAGGTCCTTCTTGCCGGTGAAGAGCCACACGCGGCTGGAGTTGATGTTGGCCGTGCGATCGATCTGGCCCGTCAGCGCAAAGGCCTCGGTGGCCGCCCACAACGACTCGATGCTGCGCCGGGCGAGACGGGAGGCGAATGAGTCAGCGACGGGGGAGAGAGATGATCAGGTGCGAGTTTGCTGTACCTGATGAGGCTGGGCGTGACCATGCACGTCACCGCCAGCACAGGATTGTCCATCGCACCTGTCGTGTGTCGTGTGTCGTGTGGTGTGTTGCATTGTGCGTGTGCGGGTGAGGTTTCGGCAGGAAGAAAGAGGCGGTGGACCACGTGGGTGGCGTACAGAAGTAGGGTCCGCCCGCAATGGCGCCCATGCCGATGAAGGTCTGCGAGTAGGCCACGTGCAGCTGAATCGCCTGTTGGAGCCCACACAAGAAAAAAAACAAGTAAGCCCTACTCCTTACGACTCATAGGGGCTGAGGAAGAAGAGTTGTACCATGGCCGCGCCGCTGGACACGCCCGACACGGAGATCGAGTTGGGCTCGATCAGGTACGGCCCTGCCCCAACCCACGAACCCACCATCAGCTTTGTTTATGAATTTATTCTCTCTTTTTTTTGTTTTTATTTATCTTTTTTTTTTTAAAAAAAAAAAGGCGTACTCAGTTTCTGGGCTTGGCCTGTGGGAAGGACGGCGACGAGGGCGAAGACCAACATGGCCAGCACCACGACTTGATGGTGAAGTGGTGAAGACGCCATCATGGTGTTGGTTTATGAAAGAAATGGCTTGGGGCAGTAGAAGTGCCGCTGGTGTGGTGATGGGCATTCGGTAGCTGCCAATAGCAACTTTCAGGCGGCGTTTATGCGGAGGTGGGGAACCAATGGGAGAAAAGTGAAGATAGTCTCCGACCTTCCGGTAAAGATAGAGACGGATACCAAATATCTCAACCATGTTGCTGCAGGAGCATGTTCCGACGCACGCACAGTTGCTAGAGCGCGCTCTTCTTGTGGGCCGCTGCTTCGCGCTCCTGCTTCTTCTTGGCCGAGTACTGCTTCGCCAGGGTCACGGCCGTAACCACACCGTGCTCGATGAAGTCGACCACGCACTCCCCCAACTCCCTGGGCACCTTTTGAACGCAAGACACGACACACGCGACACGCACGACACACACGACACGACACGTCAGTTTCGGTTTGGGGGCGGCTGGTGCATAACGAACCTCGCGGGGGATGAGGTGGCCGACTCGGCTGAAGACGTGCAGCGAGGCCAGCTTGAGCTTCTCGAAATCGCGCAGGTTGAGATGGAGCAGACCGTCTGCGGCTCCGGCTACCATGAGGGTGGGCACTCGCATCGTGTGCAGCTGCTCCATCACGTTGAACTTGAGCATCGCTTCCCACGCTCCTGTCGCATCGCACGATTGCCTTTATACACACCGCCCACCACACACACCACACCACCACCACCACCACCACCGCTGTGAAGCACATTGCAGGCGTAAAGTGAGATACCTTCAAAATGGCCGTTGGTAACGCTGAGTGCGACGGTGACACCGCGCTCGACGTCTTCATCGCTGGGCGGACGCGCGGCAAAGGCCTTGGCCTCCTCCGCGAGCCTGGCGCGGGCGTCGGGCTGGCTTCGTGTCCAGCGGTCGCGCTCGTGGGCCTTCGGTGGGATGAACCCCAAGCCGTCAGATGGGATGGGCGCCACCAATATGAGCCTAGCGGTGTAATCGTCAGCGCCCACACCACCGCACACACCGCACACACCGCACACACCGCGCCATAGCACACGCACCGCTTGATTCGTTGTGGGTGGAGTAGAGCGAGGAGCATGCCGATGCCGCCGCCCATGGAGTGGCCGACAAAAGAAAATTGAGAGATGCCCAGGGCGTCGGCCAGCCCGATCACGTCGTCGGCCAATCGCTCGAGTGTGAAGTCCCGGTCTTGCCCCACGACCCATGGAAGACGACCACACCGAACACGACGAGGTCAGAAAGCAAGATCTACGTACGACTGAACAAGAGGCGGAAACAATGTAGGAGGGAGAGTGTACAATGAGCGTAGGTGGCGGCATTGGAGCCGCTGCCGCGAGTGTCAAAGATGATGCACCGGTACTGCTGCAGCGGCAGGTGCGCCACCATGGCGTGCCACACCAGGCCACTACCCGTAAATCCTGGATGAAATCTTTAATAGTCATTATTTTGTTGTTTTTGTTCAGATGAATGCGTTTTCACGCGGTACCGTGGTGCAAGAAGAGGGGCTCGCCGGTCTCATTGCCGCATGTGTGAAAGTGGTACTCGTCTACTTCGTTAATGCCCTTGATTGACCTCCTCTCCGGCGTTGCAGCCATCTTCAACTATTTTTTATTATGAAATAAAAACAAAATGCTTGCTTTGCAGCTGGGCCGCGTTGCACAGAGGCCTCAGCTTGATTGATGGAGCTTGATTGATGGAGTGGACAGGAGGGGTACACGTCAAGACACAAGGGAACCCAGACGTGCAGGCGTAAGGAGAGGGCACGCCCTTACGACGCACCACGTATGGTCTTGGTGCTTTTTTGTGGCCGGGAACTGGCACTTTGGCAGAAGTTGGCAACCTGGCATCAACGTCTGATTTGCGGGACCAGAAGCGCCCGCACCAGAAGCCAACAATCGCTTGTTGTGGCCAAATCGCTCTTACGCAGCTGCACTATCACAGATCAAATGGGATCATCTGTGGCGAAGGCACTGGACGATTCGGACAGCGATGATGAAGATCGCGTCGGGGATAACGTGCTGGAGGACATCAACGACAAGCTAGCGCACACGACGGAGACCTTGGCAGAGGCGATGGAACGCAGACGCAAGGAGCAGGTCATCAATGATACGCGAAGGGCGGGCGAACGCATGCGCAAGAAGTATCATCTCGACCACAAGCAGGACACGCGCGACGATGACTCTGATGAAGAAGACAGAAAGGCAAAGAAGAACAAGAAGGCGCACTCTGGGTCCACAAAATCGACGTCACATCACGATAATTCAAGCCCCAAGAAGAAATCGGAGGAGGTAGACGCGGAAGCGCAGATGAGAGAGGAACGACGTCGAGACGAGATCGAGAGGAACAAGAAGGTGGCCGAGCGAATGCGACAGAAGTACGCCCGCAGTTAGCTGCCATTTGTGCATTAATTTACACAAAAATGAAAAATGAAATAAAATAAAATACACCTCATCCTTACGGCAAGCGCCGACAGCGCAATCAACTTTTTTTTTTGAAGTTTGTACCGCCAGGCACACACACGAAAGATGAACCGTACCGCCGCTGTTTCTCGCACCGCCTTCACTGTGGCCGCCAAGCAGACCACTGGTACGTGTTCTCTTGGGGAACGCACGACATGGAGCACTGGATCAACGCAAACGTAAATTTATCGATAATCTCAATTGGGTGTACTCGCAGTACGCGGCAGCCAGGCTCTTTTCGCTCGCTCCTACGCTGTGGGCCAGAACCTGCTCGAGGGCCAGGCCAATTTGAAGGCCGTTGATGGTAAGGACCTGTCGCTCACCGATCTCTTCAAGGGCAAGAAGGTGCGCTTTTACTCCAGCTCAATCTCATTCAGCCAATCGAGATCATTAGTGACCTCTTCGCCCCTGATTGTTCATTCAGGTTGTGGTGTTCGGTCTCCCCGGCGCCTTCACCCCCGTCTGCACCAGCAGGCACGTTCCCGGCTACGTCGAGTCGGCCGACAAGTTCAAGGCCAAGGGCGTTGACAACGTCGTCTGCGTGTATGCCTTCCACTCAGCCTCGCTCTGCTACTTCACAGCTCTGGTTGCCTCACACCACGCGTAACACAGGTCGGTGAACGATCCCTTCGTGATGAAGGCGTGGGGTGACTCGCTCAAGGCCAACAACATCACTCTGGTGGCCGACTGGGACAGCTCCTTCACCAAGCTGGTCGACAAGGAGCTCGACCTCAGCGCTGCCGGTCTTGGCAAGCGCTGCAGGAGGTACTCGCTCATCGTTGACAATGGCAAGATCGTCAAGGAGAACATCGAGAACGCTCCCAACGAGTACGTGACACCTTTCTCTCTTCCCCTCTTGTCCCTTTCGCCCGAAGCTCGTGCTTGAGCCAGTACTTACCCCCTTCGTTCTACTCAGTCTCCAGGTGACCTCCGCCGAGGCTGTCCTGGCTCAGCTCTAAGCCAACTCGGAGCTCACTCGCGACACGCTCATTGGCGTGCGACGAGCCTTCTTAAAGCTCTACAATAAAGAGTCGATGATGACGATGACGTTTGCTCCACTGCGCTGTCTTTCTTGCTCGCCCCCACCACAGTCGAGGTTCACCGAACCCTGGTGGCCGGGCAGACCAGGCATTGCCCATATTTTCTTTGCATCTTTATCTCTTCATCTTGTGCACGCTGTAATATGGACGCTCCTCTCCACTTCAAGCTCGAGACCTACGAGGACCGCGGCAACCACCCTTGGTAC
>CACVKS010000491.1:0-26972 GCA_902749335.1 Acanthamoeba triangularis
CTCCTTGAGCGCCCGCACGAGGGCGAAGGTGTTCGTCTGGTCATTGACCATGATGACGGCCTGAGGGTTGCCGGCACTGATGTTGGCCACGGCCTGGTCGATGCGCGCCGGCACGTAGGAGAAGTCGGGCAGCTGGTAGTAGGACACGAGCCGCAACCCGAACGCGCCCAGCGCGTCGCTGGTGATCTTGCGGATGTCGCTGCCCGATACGAGGTCCGCGCGCGGGTAGAAGAGCGCGACCCGCGATATGAGCTTCGTGTTGGTCAGGAACTTGATGATGGCGTAGATGATGCTCGGGAAGCTGCGCGGCAGCGTGTTGAAGACCCATCGGCGGAACGGGTCCCTGAAGTACGACGCCGCCGACCACGGCCCGATGAACGGGATCTCCAGCCCCGTCGCATTCACCAGCGCAAACGACTCTGTGCGCAATAAAAGTGTAAGTGCTGTGGTTGTAGCTCCGAGCGCACCCGAAATAGAGAAATGGTTGCGGGCAACGGTGACTCCGACTGACAGACGAATGACCACAGAAGCCAGAACACGAGCAAACAGAAAGAGGGGGAAAAACTAGAAGAGCAACAGGTCTGGCGATCAGAAAGCTAAGGCGAACAGCGACTGACCTTGGGCACAGGTCGGAACAAGCAAAACAAATAACGAGGAACAGGAGCTGAACAAGAACAGGAGTAAAATGAACGCAAAGCAGGTGATGGAGGCCTCAGGTGGGGGTGGTGGGCGGTACCCTGGCTGCGCTCGGCGTCGGGTCCGACGAGGAAACCGAAGAACTGGTCCTCGGGCAGGGCGAGGAGGGAGGTGGTGATGTTGATGGTGCGGTCCGGCTCGGTTCCATCGTCCTCGAAGCGGGCGGTGAGGTTGCGTCGTGCGAGCACCCCCAAGCGATCATAGCCCACCCGCGCGTTGGCCGCGGCGAAGGCCAGCTGGACGCCCCGCACCATCTCCACCTCGACGTCGACGTACTCGGGGCCGTAGATGAAGGTCATGGAGGCCGGTCCGCCCATCACGATGTCGCTCAACCAGGCCTGGTCCTGCTGCCCCTGTGCCACGGG
The DNA here is from genome assembly GCA_902749335.1 of Acanthamoeba triangularis. Lineage (NCBI taxonomy): Eukaryota > Discosea > Longamoebia > Acanthamoebidae > Acanthamoeba > Acanthamoeba triangularis. Next base: position 1,062 of record CACVKS010000491.1, read on the forward strand.
CATCTTCATCGCCGCTCCCGTCACCAGCACCATCGCCACTAGCACGGCGAGGCACATCAAAATCCACTTCCAGTCGCTACTCGCCCCCTCTCGCCACCGGCCGTGTCGCCCGCGACCCTCATCTTCTACTTCCGCCGAACACTGCTTAAGGCGTGCTCGCTTGCCCACCCACTTGTAGGCATCCATGTGTTTTCCGCTCGCGCGCCTTCTTCCCTGCCCTTGATGCAGCCCTGCCAAGCTTTCTCCTCTCTCTCTCCTCCGGGTGCCCGCAGTCAAAACGCTTTTGGCTCCTCCCCTTCTTCCCCAATTCTCGCAACCGGGAGGGAACGAGGCCTGTTTTTCTTTGCTTTCCCCTAAGAATAAACACGCGCTGGCGTGGTTGGTTGGCGTGGCCCCGAGCGGAGTGCTTTCCGCCCACTCACACGTAATCGACACCTTAACTCTTCTCTCGTCAACGAATGACCTTGCAACCGCATCTGATTGGGTTCGCCAATCGCACGCCAGGTGCCTCGCAACACCACCTCCGGCACCACCGCTCCACCGCAGCGAAGCCAAGCACCTAAATAGCTCGTGGACCCGTTTATTTATTGCTCGTGGTGTTTCAGCCAGTTCGCTAAAACCCCAACAATACCAACCACACCAAGACAAGTAAGAAGATGCAGCACATCGCCTTCTTCAAGGCGCTGCTGGCGATCGCCTTCGTCGTGGCCGTGGCCCAGGCCGACCCGATAGGCCAGTGCCTGCGCAGCCGGCCCACGCAGGAGCTTACCTGGGGTTCCGAGGGCTACCTGCCTGGCTCGCCCGGMGAGGCCTCGCTCACGGGGTGGCGCGTCAAGCTGGGCCTCACCGAGGCCCAGTTCAACGCCACCGTGCAGGAGGCGTTCACCTGGTACCGCGAGCGCTAYGGCATTGATACRACCCTGCTGGCCTACGACCCATCGAGCGGCATCGGCGTGTTCCCRCAGGGCTAYATGGTGCCCACCTACCTCAACGCCAGCGGCAACTACCGCCTGTGGTCCTCCAACAACCCGTTCACCATCGGCAAYTGCTACGAGCTGTCCGTCATCGAACTGGTCTTCTTCTTCTACGACCAACTCGCGGGCACCCCCTACGGCGGCGCCTATGGCGACTGGGCGCGCGTGTACAACCCGGGCGGTAGCAACGTGTCGGTGGGCGACGTGGTGAGCATCGGYCGCTACCTCATCGAATGGGGCAACAACAACGAGCACCGCAAGGTCTACCCGTTCAAGACGTGGTACCCGGTACGCAAGGATTTCGAGCAGACCAACCAGGTGACCAACATCCTCTACGACGAGGTCTTCGGCTGGGGCTTCACGGTGGCCAGCTACCAGATGTACCAGGTGGCCGACGATCCCCAGAACCGTTGGTGGCACCGCATCCGCGCTGTCATGAAGTGGCCCTTCATCGAGGACCCGCCCATGGCCTCCTTCGCCGGCATGCCCGCCGTCGCCGACCTCCCCGGCGTGCCCCTGACCTTCTAAGCAGTTGGCCTCGCGGCTTGAAGTGTTCTTCTTCTTCGCTCGGGTTGCACATAAACATCATCGCAAAGCTCCACGGGATCACCAAAGAGGGAGTCCATGTCTGGCCATGATGTTCGTGGTGAGGTCACGTGCGGCTCGCTCACGGGGGCGTACCGGTGGACGAATGCTCGAGCACGTCGGCCACGAAGCGCTCTACTTCCTTCTTGGGCAGACCGCCAACGAATCTGCTCGAGTGTTTGGCATGATTAGTCGATCGGCTGAGGTGCCAAGGGAGACAGGAAGCCGACCTGTTGATGGCCTCCCTTTGCCAGAAGGCGAACACGGCAGGAATGGAGCTCACCATGAGCTGGTCGGCCACGCCTGGGACATCGTCCACGTTCACCTGCGCCAAGGCCGGCTAAGAGGATGGCACGACGTGAAGCTCATATGCGGGTCGCGTACCTTGGCAAGAATGACCTTGCCGCCTTGCGCCTCCACCACCTCCGTCAGCACGGGCGTCAGCGAACGGCAAGGTCCGCACCAGCTGTACCACCACCAAATGTTTTGAGTGAGCAGCGATACGGCATAGCTTGCCCAATGCCATGTGGGGAAGAGAGGGGGTGTGCGCACTCGGCATAGCAGTCCACAATGATGGGCACGGTGCCCGAAGCCTCGAGCACCCTCGTCTGGAAGTCGGCATCGCTTTCAATGTTGATCACGGCACCTGGCGCGAGGCGGTGAGGCAAAGTTTGTTCTCAGCTGCGAACTTGGGGTGACCTGTGGAAATGAGCTCTTTTACCCGAGGAGGAAGCGTAAGAGCGCTTGGGGCTGGTGACTGCCCACGAGGTGGATCTTCCAAGAACACTCAGCACGCTGGAAGAGGGTCGACAAGCGACAACACGCACACCAACTGTGGAAGTCGATTTTGTAAATAAATAACAATCTTGGATGAAGCATGTGGACGGGGAAGAGGCACCAAGAGAGGGAGTGGCGAGGCGTGCAGGCACCAACGACCCACGCAGAACCGAGGCGCGACCGCGGGCGATCGAAGCGCGGCTTGGGCACACGGATGCAACACGTCTCATCTTGTGCCGAGCAGGTTTTTGTTTTGACTATTGTACTTCGCTTTTCTTACTCATTCCCGCGTGGCTGGTGGCAAGAAAAGAGAGGGGGGGGGGCGAAAGGTAAAATAAAAAAACATAGTTTTAGTGTGAGGATGCCTCGCCAAGCGCACAAAGCCTTCTTGCTCTACCATCAACCTTCGCCACCAACACATACTGGAGATAATCGTTTTTGGCTTCTTCTTCTTCTCTTTGTTTAGATGGCGCGCAGAGCCCGTCCAGCGTAGAACTGCACGTCGCGATCCTTGTCCTTCTCGAGGTTCTGGAGGCAGGGCCTCACTTTGTTCTGCACAACCTGCACGCGTTGAGAGAGACGACGATCGACATGCGGATGAGTGGGTGGTAGTTGTACAAGGGGAGAATGGGAGAAGGAAAGGCATACGGTGGTATCGAGGTATTTGATGAGGGTGTAGAGAGTCTTGGCAACGTTGAACCTGATGTTGGGGACGGGGTCATCCGCCATCCTGATTACCAGCGGCAGCATGCTGTTCTGGATGACTTCCTTCATGCCCTTCACTTCAGCGAGGACCTGGAGTAGGGAGAGGGGCGGTGAGTCATTGAACTGAAGATCAAGATTGGGATTGGATTGTGGGGAAGCGTACCGAGATGGCGAAGAGGGTGGTCATGCGGTACAGGTAGTTGGGGTGGGTGTAGAGCGCCAAAACTTTGGGGATGATGTTGTTCTGCGCCCACTCAACGCCGAACACCTCGGTCAGCTTTTTGAGGTTGTTGGTGGCGGCCTCCCTGATGGAAAACACGCAGTCGCCCAGCCACGTCATGCAGAGGAAGCCCAGCTTCTCGTCGAAGAACGCCACGCCCTGGTCAACGCCACCCGAAATCGGTGTCAGTTACGATGACGGCCCTGACAAAGGACGCGCCGCAAGGAGGAGCGTACCAGCTGATCAGCGAGAAGCGGAATGTATTCGATGATCGCAAGGCGGACTCTCCACTGCCTGTCCTCAGCCAGCTCGACGATGGCGGGGAGCAAGGACTGCGAGAGCATCTCCACGCCGATGACCTGCAACGAAAGCGGTGAGGCCGCTGTTGTGTGATCTAAAAGCGGATGTGATGAAAAAGCGCACCTTGTTGACTTCATCGAGCTTGGAGATGATGTTGAGTCGCACTTCAGGGAAATCATCCCTGAGGAGCTGCAGGAAGAGATCGAGGAGGTGCTCGATGGTGTGTTCTCTGCCAAAAACGGGTGCCAAACCCATGATGACAGAAGCGAGAGCGGCTACATGGGCAAAATAAGAAGGACGTGTTAGCGTGGGCCCTTTCCGGTGGCGGTGGGTTTGTGGAGCGTACCTCTGGCGTGTTGCGAGCTGTCAGTGACGAGTTCCTTGACGCAGGGGAGAAGGTGCTTTATCGAAACGTCGGCCGGAAGCTTCTTGGCCACGCCCGTCACCTTGAAGGCAGCGGCAGTGCGAACCTCGGCTTCGGTGTCCCTCAGCAGTCTGACGAAGGCGGGAATCAGCTCCGCTTGGGTGATCTCAGGACCCATCGCGTCGCACAGCTATGGGTTTCAAAGGAGGTGCATGCGCGGAACAAGCAACTGCGTCAGCAACATGCTTTTATGCAATTGTCGGGGATTGTGGTGGGAAATGGAAATGCCCTTGGGGTGCACGTACCTCAACAAAATGCTCCGCCATCATGTATCGCACCCTCCAAGACTTATCGACCGAAGTGGCACGGACGACTGGGAGGACGAGGCTGGTCTTATCCTCCTGATCGAACATCTTGGCCAGAGCCACGCAGCTCTCGATGACCAAAAGACGGACGGAGTCTTGGTCGTCCTTGGCCAGCTTTTGGAATATGGGTACAATCTCCTTCTTGACTTGATCCTTCACAATGGTGGGGATGAAGTTCTGGTGCGCGTTTGCGAGGTGGCCGACACATGATCGTGAGGTTCCGGCAGGGCGGGGATGGGAAAGTTCAGCAGGTCGACGAGCATACCTTCATGGCCGAAGCCGCGGAGCGTCGGACCATAGGAGTCTCATCTTCAGTGAGCTTGGCAAAGAGCTCTCGCAGTTCCGTCTTCACTCGCTCATCTGTCCATCGCGCAACCAGCGAAGCAAGGGGTTGCGGCCGAGTGAGACTTCGTTCTAGAGCTGCCTGGCCGTTCTCAGAATGAGCTTACCTGTCAGCCTGGAGTACGCCTTGGCGAAGAGGCCACAGCCAGAGGTACGGGCTGTGAACCAGTCTCCGGTGGCCAACCGCTTGATGAGGGGCACGAAGTGGTCCACGAAGTCGGCCTCGGGCAGCACATCGGCCACTTTGCAGAGAGACTCCACCGACTGTTGTTGGTGTGCAAGGCATGGTGTGAATGAGCCTGAAAACGCCAGACTAGCGAGCCAGCAAGCGAACTAAGGCAACGCCACAGTAAGCGCACCTTGTCTCGAACGACGGTCTCTTCAACAGTCGCGAGCTTTTCAAGGGGCTCGAGGAGGCACTTGGATTCTTCAGGCCCTCCGATGTAGTCGACAAACTTGCCCAGCTGCTCGGCGAGCGCCAGCAGCACTTCATCTTCGTCATCAACGGCCTCTGTAGTGCAAAAGCAGGAATTGCAATGCGAATGCGTTCAGGCCAGAATTAAATTGTGATGGCGCGGAAGAGTGTCACTCATGATGAAGTTGTACGTCGACGATGGATGGGTTCATATGAACAAGATTGTAGGCATACCGTCAGTGAGATGACGCAGAAGCTCATTCCTCGTCTTCTCAGGGCCAAGTGCTCCAGCAATTGTGTCAAGACGGTGGATGGAGTTCAGCCGCAGCTGGATGTCCTCATTTCTGAGCTCATCAATCAACACCTGGATGGGCACGAGATCTTCCTCCTTATCTGTCGTTCGCAAGCAGAGGAAAGGAGAAGAATGGAGAAGAAGAAAGGATCAGAGTCCGCGACATAAATTGGCTGCAAGATGGCCTAAACAAATGGGCTAACCCATTCGAATCGCGAGATGGGTAAACAGGGGGAGCTAGATGAAAAGGGAAAATGCAAGCGGGGGTAAAGAAGAAGAGGTCGCTGCGTACTCATAGTGCAGAATCAATCTCTTCTCTATTTGTGTGTGTTGGTTTCTGCGTCACGCTCAGTGGGTCCACTGGGGGCAGAGGAGGAAATGGATCAATGTAATTTGAATGGAAAGCAAGAACACCCGTTACCGCAGCCGTCCCTCTTCTCCGGTCGGTGTGGGTGGTTGGGGGCGTTGGCGGCCAATATCCCGGCACGATTGCTGGTCGACCGAAAAAATGTTGACGTGCTTTGCATACCCAGCAGTTTCTCCGCTCCCCATTGTTGTGATTAGAATTGAACAGCAGATCCTCCAAGTACGCCTCGCTTTGCCTCTTTTTCACTGTGCCTTCCTCAGTGCCGTGAGATTAGTTAGTTGTTCGCATTGCTCGCACTTGGTTTCTTAAATTAATTGTCCGTCTTGATTCCATCGCCACGCATTTTTGAGGATTCTTCTTCCATTAATCATTGCCATCCAAACAAACAGGATGAACGCTCTTAAATCCTCCGGCGCCAGCAACTGGGTCTACCAGAACCTGTTCAAGCGCAACTCGAGCTACTTCGCCCTCATCCTCGTCGGCGCTATCGTCGTTGAGTCTGGCGTCAGCAGGACTGTCGATTTTTGGTGGAACTCTGTCAACAGAGGAGTAACGCCCCCCCCCCCCAACATGATTCCTTTACGGCAGCTAATGCTCTCACGAACACTTTGCAGAGGACGTGGAATGATTTCAAGAAGACGCAGCTCCCCAAGATCCAGGCCAGGAAGGCCGCCGCTGCTGCAGCTGAGGAGGAGGAATCGGACGAGTAAATCCCCCCAAACCCAATTCTTACTCTCGCTATGCACAAATGAAATAACCTTTCACATCCATCATCTCTGGTACCCTGCTTCCCCGCTGGCTCGTATGTTGGGTTTTGCTATTTCTTTACTCAGTTTGGCGTAGGTGATACTATTTCTTCTTCTTCTCTCCGGCGCCTCACCACTTGTTTGGCGCGCTGGAGCTGGTGCTCAGTACGAGAAGATCTGACCATACCACGGGGGCACGATGACGAACAGACCATCCTGGCGCATCTCCTTGGCTGATCGCTCGTACTTCTCACCTGTGAGATCCAAACACCACCACAGTCGTTGGTGATCCACACACAGCCACGCGACGAAGAGGTAAGGAGGAGAGGTGCGCGTACCGGAGAGCAGCTCAACGATGGGAATGTCGCCCTCGCCTTCGGCGTCGCTCACAATCACGCGGCCCGTTCCCTGGTAGTCGCTGAAGTTGAGCACGCACAGGCGCCTCTCCTTGCCGTAGGACCAGCGCCACGCCATCAACCTCCACGATTGGTCTGCGGGGAGAGAGATTGGGGTTAGACGATGACTCGAAGAGAGCGCTGGGGTGACTTTAGGCGAATGGCCGTACCGGTGCCCCAGACGTCCAGGTAGACCCACTCTCCCTTCTTGAAGATCTCGTGGCTGATGATGGGCAGCAGCTTATCATAGAAGGCAACCACCTCGCTATGGGGCTGCTCCTCCCTCGCCCTCCTACGGTAGTCACCCATGGTTAGCCAACGGACCCTTTGCCCACCGATGGCCAGAGGCGCGAGGCGCGCGGCGCACGACCACATACCTCAAATGAACAGCGAGCTTGTTCTGGTGACCCTCCCACTGGCCTTGCCAGAAGAAACGCACGCCCTGTGGTTACGCGGGAGTAAGTCAAGTGCTCAACAAAAGGTGCAAGGGGCTACGACGTACGGGGAGCGTGAAGCTGAGCAGTGCGGCCGCAGCGGCGCGCCACCAGCTGCCGAAGTGGATCGCCTCTCTGGGTTCGTCGTGGTTCGACACAACTGTTGGATAGAGACAACGAAAGAAGTAAGATTGAGAGCCGATGACGACCCACAAGAGAAGAGAGCGGCGCCGACGTACAGTGAGCCGAGCGCTTGGTGAACGAGGGCGAGTTGTGGATGAACCAGTCCTTGGTGTAGTCGAGGTGGCCCCATGACAGACGGTCGTAGAGCTGCTTGTCGTAGGTGTAGTCGAAGCCAAGCTCCTGCAGTCTCGGCTACAGAGAATGAAGGTCCGCCAGACCGCACTAGGGGTAAGCATTTTCACGCAGCAGGCTGCGCGTAGTGTGGTTGGGGTGCGAACCTGCCACGGCGAGTAGACTTCGGCGAGGAGGACGACGTTGGGGAACCTCTGCTTGACGGCCTGAATGGCGCCCTCCCACCACTCGGTGGCGGGCTTCTTCCAGCCCCACGTGTAGAGCTGGTGGCCCCAGTTCTGTAATGGCCCGCACCAAGGTGAGCGGACCTCGCCCCAGGGAGGTGTGCCACTCAGCAAAAGAACAGTGGATCGGGCAGCGCACCTGTTCAATGAGGTCGTTCAGGGCGAGGTAGGCCATGTCGCAGCGGATGCCATCGCACATGGACGCCACACTGAATGGTGAAGGGAGAAAGAGAGAGATCAGTCGTGATCCCATGAAGAGGAATAAGAAGTCTGCGGACGTACTGGCAGAGCTCCTGGGTCCTAAGTCTAGCGAGCTCGGGGCTGAACGGACATCGCGGAGAAGAAGCCGCAACAAGTTAGTAACAGTTAAGGAAAAAGCCTGAAGATGGACTGGCAACGTACTTCCAGTGGTTCAGCTGGAGGGTATCCTGCCAAGCGCCCCAACCGCAGCTGCCGTAGGCAATGCCGGACTCCGGGTGGTAGGCGTCGGAGTAGGGCTTCTGCGAGTCCTTGGGGGAACGCACGTAGAAGTTGGGGTCGGTCCTGGCCCACTCGCAGTCAACGGCGGTGTGCTGCGCGCAGTAGATTGGGATATGAGTGAGACCACCAACGCAACTGGCACGCCGAAGCGGTGCGTCAGGAAAAGAGTGGTGCGCGGTACATTGGGCACAAAGTCGAGCATGAGGTAGAGGCCCAGCGAGTTGAGACGCTTGTGGAAGTTGCGCAGGTCTTCATCGGTGCCAAGCTGCGAATTGCAGTGGTAGTCGACAATGGCGTAGGGGCTGCCGATGACGTCTTTTGGGGACAGGACGAAGCAGTGTGAGCACACCCACAGACGTGGTCTGGTGCGCGCTTTGTTGCAATTGCATGCTGCTGGCCATGGTTGTGGCGTACCCTGCTCGGTGTAGTCGGGGAGAAGCTGACGATAGCCGTTGACCTGGTTGACGTTGGTACGGTCGTACTTGAGGCCGTACGCGCCCAGCTGGAACACGCCCATCATCCACACCATGTCCACTCCTGTGTGCACACAGCGAACGCGGTTCAACGCCACAAACACGGTGACAGGACAAGGAAGAAGTGTACTCACACCATGGTGCGTAGAAAAAGAGGGGGGCGTACCTCTGTCCTTGAGGGCGAGGAACTCTTCGTCGGGGATGTCGTTGAGCTTGGTGATGGGGCGCTTGTACTTCTTGGTGAGGGTGTAGAGCCACGGGCGGGTGGAGATCTCGTAGAGGATCCAGCCGCCAGGCCAGATGCTCAGCGGAGAGGCCTCCTCGACTGGCTGCAGCGTGCGCGACTGCAGGGAGCTGAGCGCATAGTCGCTGCTGGACTTGGTGAGCTTGCTGCTACGCATCGAACGTCCAGCAGGTCTTAGGTCCATAAACGGACCAGACAAAAAGCGAAGCAACGTGTTTGGAGGGAGAGGGGGGGGGGAACAACGAACAAGAAAGGTTGAGCGAAGAGAGAGAGAGAGAGGAGACCGAAGGGTACCAGCTCTCATGATGGCTATGTCCGTGTTGGTTGTGGGTGTTCACTCTTGAGCGGCGCTCTACAAACAGTAAGCTTGAGAACTAGCTTGTCTTGGTGTAGTGGCCTTGATGGTGCGCGTGACTGTGTTGTGTCTGAGACTGTCTCTGCAATGGCGGTGCTCCTTCTCCGCTGTTTATGCTCACGCCGCCCAACAGCGCGGGCGGACGCGACACGGTTGAGAGGGCGCGGGGTCAACATGCCCTGGCTTTTCAAGGGAATCTGAAGGGCATGAACTGCCCATCACTCGCAAGCCTCCGCCAGCGCTCCTTCCTGCTTCGGTGGCTCTTCGGCCTTTGGGCGCGGAGCTCTCCGCCTCCCCTCTCTGCAACAAGGCGATGATCGTGATGACAAGAGAGCGGGTGCTAAGATGTTCATTTGTGTGTATTTGCAATGGTTTCAATGGTGCGAGAAGAAGGTGCGAAGTGGAAGTGGATGGAAAAGAAGGGCATTTACAAGACTTCGGCGGCGGATGGAGCAGCCTGAGGGCCGTGGCCCAGCGCGGCCTCCACCTCGGCGATGTGTGGGCTCTTGATGACCCACACCGCACACTTGGCGTTCTCGGCGCAGTACTGGCTCACCGAGCCCATGAACAGCCTGCGCACAGCACGGGAACAACGACAGTGTGACGAGGTCAGCTTTCCTTCGCTACACGCACCCAACGCCACGCCGCAGCATTCTTTGGAGGGCAAGGGGCGCACCTCTTGAACTTGCCCAGACCGCGCCTGCCAATGACGATGATGTCCACCCCGCGCTCCTCAGCCTCACGGCACACCACGTCCTTGGGGTCGCCCTTGCCCAGCAGCAGCGTGTGTGGCACCTTCACCACGCACCCGCCTCTGGTCAGTCACCGCAAGGCGCGAGGCAAGGGTGCTTGTGCGCGGGGGGGGTACCTTTCGCTCGGTCATACGGCGTCCGTAGGACTTGAGGAGGGCCTTGCCTTCCTCTTCAATCTTTTGATTGGCTCGCACGATGTAGGAGTAGTCGATGTAGGCCGAGGCCCCCGCGACGGTGGAGATGTACACCTCCTCCGCCACCATGAGCAGGAAGACGTGGTCCTCCTGCGTGGCCTTGCTCAGCACCACATCGAAGGCCATCTCTGAGTCCTTCGAACCATCGATCGCCACCAGGTACTTCATTTCTCTTCAATGTTGTGTGCGTGCGTGAGTGTGTAAAGATTGAGCTTGGTGGGAGGGGACAGTCCACTTGGGGACGAGTAAAGGGGCCCACCTGATTGGCCAACAATGTTCGTAGCGGAGAACTCGTGGAAAGAGAGGCGACAACGCGCCAAGTTCTTAGCTCTTTTTCGAGGAGAAATGCTTCAAGGAAAATAAAGAGGAAATTGTTTTTTTAACGACGCAGACAAGCAGCGTGGTCACTACCAAGTTGACAACATCACATTTTGGTGTCGAAGCAAGACGCAAAGCAAGGACCCATCACAAACTGCGTAGATGAAGTGATAAACAGAACATGTTTTCAAAGAGATGCTCAAACATCCCTGAGGAGCGGTTGTGTGGGAGCATCGGCATCTGCGTCCTCCTGCTTCTTGTCCGGCACGCTCGGCACGATCCAGACCAGCACCGACGCTGCATTGGGGAAGGGGACAAGCAAGCAACCGTCAGCTGTCGCGACACACGAAGACCGGGCAGCAGCGCAGGCGCATGAGCGAAGAGCGTGGGCCTACCAACGCCGGCGAGGATGCCACCGAAGGCGATCGCCCAGGCCACGTTTTGGTCCTTCCACGAGAGGATGGGGCTGGCCAAGCTGTTGGTCACAGTCTGTGCAACGACTCCGGCAGAGTTCAGCACGCCTGCGTGCGCGTTGTCATGCGCGTGAGAATCGAGGCCGAGAACGAATCGTCTAAGGGGACGACGGGCGTACCCATATACATGCCCGCATCGGCGGTGGCCACCATGTTGGTGACGAGAGCGAACGGCACCGAGTTGAAGGTCGTGAAGTTGAGGCCCACGACGCACGTCAGCAGAACGGCGACTGTACGAATTGAAACGTTACTCTCCATTACCGCGCAAGCCAAGCAGAGAAGAAACGAACCCCACAGCTGGTCGAACCACAGGAAGAGGATGAAGCAAGCGGTCTGCATCGCCTGCGTCACGAACCAGGTCGGCCTGCACTCACGCAAGTGCGTAAGGACGTGCGCGGGAATAGCGACACCACACGAGGTCAAATGATGTGCCCGTACCTGACGCCCAAGAACTTGACGAGGTAGGGCAGGACGAAGGAATAGACGAGCGACACGGCGGCCAAGCCGGCCTGGGCGTACATGCCATACTTGACGCCGTCCTGTGGGCAGAGGTGCGCGAGATGAGCACGGGTCACTGATTTGACCCGGCCTGCCAGGTGCGGTGTGTGGATACCTGGTAGACGGTAGGCGGGTCGGCGTCGGGGTTGCCACCGTTGACGTTCTTGCCGAAGAAGGTGGTGATGTAGATCATGAAGGGCGAGTAACCGCACCTGTTTCACCCCAACGTGCACTGAGTCAGCCCATGCGCATCTTCGGGCGAAAGAAGACAGAGTGTAATTGGGTGGTAACTGTACCAGGAGAAGAAGAAGACGAGGGAGACGCGCATCATGTTGAACGGCATGTGCCTGAATCCCTGGTAGATCTTGACGAACACCGAGAAGATGTTGACCTTCATGCCCTCGGGCCTGACGAACGGAGTCTCGCCAGCGACGATAAGCGTAGGAATAGTGCTCGCCAGCACCAGGCCGATGCCCATGCTACCGTGTGGTGTAACGGAAAGAGATGAGCCGGACGAGACCAAATGCAGTGAGCGCCGGGTGGTGTGCACCTGAAGAGGTAGACGTAGGGCTCGGAGGTGCCCAGGAACTGAGCGCCCACGACGTTACCGACGACAGCGGCCAGACCTGCGCAGCACCAGCATTACGGGTGAGCGGGAAGGTCGAGCGCTATCATCGGGCGAAAAGGAGTGATGGCGAGGAGTACCCATGGTGCATGAAACCATGGCGTTACCGAGTTGCTGGTACTCGGCGTCGACCACGTCGGCCACGAGGGCACGGGCGGGTCCCTGCATGATGTTGACGGCCACGTTCATGATCCACAGGCCGGCGATCTGGAAGAGTGGAAACGAGCGTTACAGGTGTCTACACACCAGGCGGGCATTGATTCGCCAATTGGAATCATCGGCTAAACGAAAGCTGAGTCTGGTCGTACGGCAAAGATGAGGGCGCGCCAGTGGTGGCCCACGTCGTCGCCGGTCGAATCGCCGATGGCGTCACCAATGAAGGCCGAGAAGCCGATGATCGCCATACCCGCCGCTGCACACCCGACCGCGCAAGGCGATGAGCGAGCAGACCAGTGAGGGGGATGGCTCAGGGGTATGGGAAAAGAGGAGGTTGTACCGCAGAGAAGGGCGCCGCCGAGGATGAATGGCCGACGCCGGCCAAACCTGAACTGGCAGGCATCGGAGAGCACGCCGATGACCGGCTGCACCAGGAAGCCGGAGATGGGGCCGGCGGTGGACAGGATGATGGCGATGTTGGCGTCGCTCACCTTCAGCTTCTGCCGGAACAGCGGCGTGCCGATGGCAAACTGGATCGAGTCTATGTGGAATAAGAGGGTTGGCCAAAAGCGACTGCGGCACTGCATGGGCTCTGCGGCGGCCTACGAACGTACATACGAACTGGACGCCGGCGAGCGAGAAGCAGAGGAAGAAGAGCCAGATGGTGTACTTGATGGTGCCCCACGCGCCCAGCGAGGGCTTCTGCCCGACTGCACGCCACCAGGCGGTAACGCGCCGCGGCAGTAATAAGTAACAAGAAAAAAATAAATAAGAATAAACAAGAAAGCTACGGATGTCGTACCACGTACGAGATCGGCATCGTCGACGACGTTGATGCTGCCCTCATTTGAGTGCCAATCGCGAGAGCTCATTGTGCAATTTGATTATTTAATCAAATAAATTATCTGTTGAATGGTCGCGTTAGTCTTCTAAAATCAATCAATACCTGTACGTAGAAGGGCTGATTCGAGGTTGAGCCAAAGCAAATAATCTCTGTCATTAATTTGGGGCCAATTCGGATTTGGGATGGCCCTTGATTTGCAAGGAATGGTACCCTACCTACGTCGGCCGATGGCGCCCGCTCTCGTCGAGATGGAGGCCGGTCTGTCGCTGCTGGCCGGGTATTGTTGCGTCTGCGAAGGAGAACGAGGAAAGAGGAAGAGAGGGACCTTTCCCGCACACGCCAGGCGTGCTTCCTGTCTTGGTTGCAGTACCGGTCGAACCCGTGCGACCACCATCGCGCCTGGTCCAGAAAACCGGTGGGCACAACGCGTGGCCTGACGCTGGGGACCCTTTTCAATCCCCGCCCGCAACATGTTCACTATCGCGATATGAACATGTGTTGTTGCATCACTATGACTATCAACACCAGCTTTAATGCTGTTAATATTTAAATCGCCGGATAGCAAGGGAGGTCTGCGCGTTAGCGGTGGCAGAACAGGAACTGGACTCAGAAGAAGAGGCCGTAGAGGTAGCGGAGCTCGAACACGGCCGCCGCTATGATGACCAGGCAGGCGATGAACGAAGGCAAGCCCGACGTGGTGTGTGGCAGCGGCTTGCGCTCCTTCTGCGCCTTCTCCAGGGCGTCGCGCACCTGCGAGCAAGCACGAGCACTTGGTAAGTCAGTCCGCCCCTTTTTTGCTTCTTTGATAAGCAGGAGAGGCACCTTCTTCTCCAACGTATCAACAGTGTCGGTCTCCGTGCACTCGATAGCGGGCAGCATGCGGAGCCTGCACACAGAGGGCGGCATGGATTAAACTGAGTTCGTGGCAGCGAGGGGAGGGCGGTCCGTACCTCACGGTCCCAGCATCGGGGTGGAAAGAGTAGGATTTGGGGCTGTAAAGCTCATGCGCCCCCTCAATGGATACTGGGCCAATGGGAACGCCTGGTCCGAGTGCCTCTAGGTGAGAAGAGAAACACAAAATTGGTAATGCAGGGCGCCGTACGGGTTTCATGCGCAAGGTGGAAGCCACCGCGCTTAAAGGGCAGCAACTTGCCGTCCTTGGAGCGCGTTCCTTCGGGAAAGATGCCGATGGCTCGGTTGTACTTCTGGATCCTCTTGGCGGCGTCGTGCAGGCTCTTGATGGCCGATTCCCGGTTCGACCTGCAACGTTGTCAAGTATCAGAAACTTCACCAGAGAGGAGCAGGGTGGTGATGGCCTGAGGAAGGGCAATCACCTGTTGATCGGGATGTGACCGTATGCCCAGGCCAAGAGGAAGATTGGCGGAAACTGGAGGATGAGTGATCGCTTGAATATGTACTTGGGCGCAATCAGACCGTGGCCATTCAGAATGAAGGGATCTGTGGTGATGGGGAGCGGTGAACAGGAGAAAGGTGGCGATAGACTTGAAGCTTCACATCACATCCAGGCCAAGGAGCAACAAAGCGAGATGATAAGAAAGGCCACGCACCAAGGGCAGAAGAGTGGTTGGGCATAACAATGCACGATCGGCGCTGGAGGGCAACAAGATTCTCATACCCTTCCACCACCTGATTCCATGAGCGCACACCGTGAGCATCTCATCAGGCGGGCTGGCAAGAGCTGTTAGCATCAGGGCAGTTTGCGTACCACGTTGATGCCCGAGAGCCACACAATGGCCGCAGCCCACTTCGTCTGGATGAAGTCAGACGGCATGTTCCCGTTGGCGAAGCCCCAAGAGCGAAGTGTCGGGTTCAAGAAGCGCAACAAGGGCCTGAAGCGCAGCAAGCCGCGCGTTAGCAAATCGCAGCAAGACACGCACAACCGCAACTCTCGGGCGAAATGCGCAAATGAAATGACCAAGATATGAATGAGGAATTGAAGCATGCTTCATCGCTCAGATCAATTGGAGGAGAAGAGTACCCAAAGGCCAGGATGGGATAATACACGATGATCCATGACCAAACCCCAGCAAATCGGATCAATTTGATTAGCAACGTGAGGAGAGATCCTCCCGATGAAGACGCGGCTGGTCTCGTGTCTGCTGCCTTCAAAGTGGGGGCTTCAGCCGGTGCTGGCTGTTGTTCTCCTTTCGCATTGCTCTTTCTGCGCGTGGCCATGTGTCACCCTTCAATCTTCCGTTTTCTCTTCTCTTCTCAGCGTTCCCTGTTGTTCCTCTTGCTCGCCACTCTGCTCGTGGGTCTCTCGCACTTCCCCGTCAGAATGCTCTCTTCCGCTTCCTCGGTCAGCCCCGAAAAGAAAAGAGGAAAAAAGGCAAACAAATACCTTACGTGCCACGCCAGCAACGGAAGGAACGCAACACACGGTTTGGATTGATGAAATTAGCTCTTAATTTGCATGCAATCAAAGTGTTTGTGAGGTGTGCAGGTTGGGCGGACAGCTCTCTGTCGACCAAGGCGAGGCGGTATGGTGGGACAGAGGTCTCACGCCGAGACACTTCGCTTTCGTCTGCTCCCGTTCCACGTTCGCCGGTAGAGCCCCCACAGGAGGTTGAACTCTTCGAACTCTCGTCGCGCGGTGGTGAGCAGAGGGAAGATATCGTTGTAGCGATGTTCGGCCGCGAGCGTCAGCATCTCGTTGCCCACTAGTCGCACGCCCTCGGCTCCCATAACGCAGCCCGAGTCTGACACCTTGGCCACGAGCAGCATGATGCTCGGGTGGTCATTGCCCTCCTTCAATCGTTCCTCGAGTACTCGCAGGTCTTCGCTCACCTCGGCGGTCCACACCTCCTTCAGCTCCTCCTCGAATACGTGGTCGCCCTCCGACACCAAGCGGATGTTCTCTATCGTGAACTTGGGGTTGAAGGACAGCTCCAGCCACGTCGTCATGTTGTTTTCCCTGGTCTGTTGGTTCGTGGCGGCACGAAAGGGATCGCGCCGAGGTAGATGCTGGTGCCGTGCGTGTTGTGTTGGTGTTGTCTTCTTGCTGGCGGAACGGAGGTGTTCTTGGTTTGTGGCGGTCATGTTGTCATGGCCTGCGGTAGCGAGGATACCGTCACCTAGGCAGCGAGGGTGGAGGAATTCGATTCGGGCACCGCCGGCAAGAATGCTTGCTGTCTCCAATTCTTCGGTTGAGTAGAAGACAGACAGAAATTTGCACCACTCTTCACAAAGCCCTGCTGCACTTGTCCCTGGACAGTGGTTAAAACTAGCTGTACATCACCAAGCAGGTTCATTGAAATAGGCTTGAATGATCTTGTCATTTGCCACTGTTGTAAAAATATCTTATCTTTTATTTATTTATAGATGAATAATGGCCACTGCCCATCAGCAAGCTAAACCAAACCAACACATGCTTGCTGGCAGAAAGCGGGGCAACTCCAGTTCTCGTCAATACCTTCCCTTGTGGGCGGTTCCCACTATTCTGTGCAGGGAACCAAAATAAAGTGCGCACAAATGTTGCACGTTGGAAGAGAAACAAACCGCGGCACGAAGGAAAAGAATCTTTACCCGCGTGCTACAGTTTGTGTAGGACGTGCATCAACTTGCTTCTCCTTCAGGCTCCACCATCAGTTGCCGCACCCTCAACTTGGCCTTCCTCTTTCTCCTTTCCTTTTTCTCCACAGCCTCATCTTATCAACTCACGCCACTCGCTGCTGAACCTCACTCCGCCCATCAAGCGGCGTGTTGCCCTTCACTGCATTGTGCGCAGCCCGAAGCAGACGCCTGCTCTTTCCAATTCGTGCCAATTATTAATCCAGCTCTGAAGATGGAGTACTACACGCCCATCAAGTCGGAAAGCGACGACAGGCACTACCGCGGTATCATCCTGCCCAATAAGCTCCAGGTCCGCTCCTACCACCCGATCCAACACGCGCACTGTGAGTGTCTTGCAAGACCTCCACCACCTTCAAGTGCCCGAAATATGTCCTGCGTGGTGCGCGCGGAGTGTGCTCTAACCGCCAGCTTAAAACCCGTGCTGGTTTCGTGCTCGCCAGGTGCTGCTCGTGTCTGATCCGACCACGGATAAGGTATGGCTCACCCTCGAACAGTACTGTCCACGGTGGTACCCACACGCTCACAACGCGGTTGTGCTCTAGGCGGCAGCGGGAATGGACGTTCTAGTGGGCCATTTCCAAGACCCCGAGGAGTTCCCCGGTCTTGCCCACTTTTGTGGTACCACCACCCGCCCTTCCCCCCACCGCGCTGCGTGCACTCTGCAGAGTGAGCTGCGTCTGCATCTGCCGTCGACTGCTCTGTGGCCGAGGCTAATGGTTGGCCACTCCACCAGAGCACATGCTGTTCTTGGGCACGGCCAAGCACCCCGATGAGAACGCCTATTCGAGTTTTCTTTCGTCTCACGGCGGCTCATCTAACGCCTACACGTCCACCGAGGTATCCATAATCATAGCACATGCCCAGATCCTGAACGTTCTTTGGTAGACTGACCAGCTCTCTCTTTCTTGAATTGTCGGAATGCGTTAGACCACCAATTACTTCTTCGACGTGGCTCACCCCTATCTGGAGGAGGCACTCGACATGTAAGACCTCCACCACACTGCTCCTCCAAGACACGAACCGCTAACCATGTGTGACACGCCTTCCTCTAGGTTTGCGCAGTTCTTCATTGCTCCTCTGTTCACGGAGAGCGCCACGGAGAGAGAGCTCAATGCAGTTGAATCTGGTAGGGAATGCGACACACCTCACTCGGCTGTGCGTGCGCTTCGTCGTTGTTCACATCGCCGTGTTTCGTCTTCCTCTTCTTCTCCAACCAGAGAACGCCAAGAACCTGCAATCGGATGAATGGCGCCTGTACCAGCTGCTCAAGTCAACAGGTATTGTGCCGCTCCATACCGCGCTAACCCGGGTTAGAATGCTGCGTGAGGTCATCACTAATGCAACGAATCCAGCCAACCCGGCACACCCGTTCCACAAGTTTGGCACCGGTAACCTTGCCACGCTGTTCGAGAGGCCCAAGGCGAACAACTTGGACATAAGGCACGTGGTGCATCCCGCCTTCCTCGCCCCCACTTCGCTTCTAACACGCGCGCGCTTACAGGAAAGCGCTTCTAGAGTTCCACAGCAAGTACTACTCGTCCAACGTGATGAAGCTCGTGGTCCTCGGCAGAGGCAAGCCCCCTCCCGTAGTGTCACTTTCCACTCAGTTGCCGCGCTCCGGCCGCTGGCTGATCGTTGCGTGCGTGTGTGTCTCTGTACAAATCAGAGCCCCTGGACGTGCTGGAGCAGTGGGTGGTGTCCCGCTTTACCCAGGTCAAGGATACCGGCAGGGCCTATGATCTCACCAACCGGGAAGTCATTCCTTTCCGCCAGCAGGAGCTGGTACGTTTTCCTGAAAGTCACCAACTTGCCGCACCACGTCGCACGCATGCACGCACCAGGCTAACGCTGTGTGTCATCGGCACATATCATTCGTCATGAAGGGCCAAGTGTTCAAGATCGTGCCGGTCAAGGACCTGCGCAACTTGGGCATCATATTCCCGTTTCCCGCGACTGACGAGCACTATCTCAAGAAGCCCACGCACTATCTCTCCCACCTCATCGGTCACGAGTCGCAGGGATCCCTGCTCTCCCTCCTCAAGAAGAGGGGTCTCGCCAATGAGCTTTCCGCCGGCTCCAGCCGCAGCGCCGCCGATTTCGAGCTCTTCAAGATCTCCATCAAGCTCACCGACCAGGCCGCAGGTGGGTCCTTCACCGTTTCTCTCTGTTTACTCCTTTTCGCTCTTCTCACATCTATTCATTTCATTTCTTTATATTTCCGCTTGCAGGTCGCTACGAGGAAGTGGTGCAGCTCCTGTTCGAGTACATCCAAATGCTCAAGGACGCCAAGATGCAGGAGTGGATCTTCAGAGAGATTCAGCAGGTCGACGCGACGGACTTCCGTTTCAAGGAGAAGGACGTACGCTCTCCTCGCCTCCCCACACGCCACCGTTTGACCACCACACGATCAGCGGTTGACGTTTCCTTTCCTTTCCTTTGCTGTTCTGCTTGTTCCACACAGGAACCGTTTACCTATGTGAGCAGGCTGGGAGAGCAGATGCAGCTCTACCCGCCCCATCACGCCATTGCCGGCCCTTACCTCCTGGAGCAATACGATCCCGAGCTCATTAGCAGCTTGTTGGACCTCCTCAACCCATCGAACATGCGGTACGCCTCTCTATGTGTGTCTCGTGTGCGTGCGTGCGTGCGTGCGTGCGTGCGTGCGTGCGTGCGTGCGTGTCGCCGCTGGCATCAAGAACAAGTGCACTCATTGCACTCATCCTGGAATGCAATGGCCCAACAGAATCCACCTCGTCTCCAAGGACTTTGCTGGCGTGGCGAACGAGAAGGAGGAGTGGTACGGAACCGAATTCTCCAGGGAGCCCCTCGCGCCCGAGCTCCTCTCCAAGGTGCGCCCCGTCTCAGAGTCGCTCGATTGACGCCCCGTGTGGCCGAGAAACCGCGGCGCTAACCTCCCATCCCTCTCCGCTCCTTTCCTCTCTTTGCAGTGGACCCAGGTGCAGCCCAGCCCCGACTTGCATCTCCCGCCCGTGAACGAGTTCGTCCCAACCGACTTTGAGCTGAAGCCGCGAGAGGCCGAGGTTCGTCAGCCTCACCCCGATTGGACCTCTTTGCCACAATCCACATGCTGACCTTGTACGAAACACCTCTACACTATCAACATCTTCGAGCAGGCGCCCAAGGTTCCGGTCAAGCTGATCGGCAACGACATGATGGAGATGTGGTTCAAGCAAGACGACCGCTTCAACGTGCCCAAGATGGAGTGCAGGTGCGTTGCTTATGGTTTTATTTTTATTTATTTATTACTGTTATTTAGTTATTTATTTTCGTCGCTTGCAGGCTGGCGGTGGTGTCGCCCGTGGCCTACGATTCGCCGGCGCATTCGGTCATGAGCTACCTCTTTGTCGAGCTTCTCGAGGTACTTACCTCCCTACTATGGATCCCACCTCGCGCGTGCTCGTTCTCAAAGCGTGTGCGAGGCCTAACAACCTCTGATCACGCCTTCACGACGACGACGACGATCCACATCAGGACGCGCTCAATGAGTACTCGTATCTGGCGCAAATCGCCGGCCTCAAGTTCGCGCTGGCCTCCACGACCAGGGGACTCACGGTACGCTTTGTGCACCCCGCCCCCCACTCGCCGTACGGGGCCCCTCAAGCATACAAATTCCACTGAATCGCGAGGTATGGTGCAGCTGCGTGTGAACGGCTACAACCAGAAGCTGCCGCTCCTCGCGGAAAAGATCGTCGACAAGATGCGCACCCTGGAGATCAGGCAGGACCGCTTCGATATCTTCAAGGAGAAGGTAGGCAGCCATCACACCGCCACAATTGGTGGTGGTTTACTCTCCGATCACCACATAACTCACCCAACACCACACCAACACTTTCTGGGGCATTAGCTGGGGCGTGAATACCGCAACTACATCATGAACCAGCCGTGGGATCACTCGAGGCACGAGCTGGAAATGCTCCTCCTGGCCCAGAACTGGGACTTCCCCGAAAAGATCCGGGCCCTCGAGCGTACCTTGCCCCCACCTCCTCCGCCGCCCGCGTGGGAGCGCGCTGACGTTGGTGTCGCGATCGCTACAGAGATCACCAGGGACGCCATGCAGGCATTCTGCGGTCTGGTGATGCGGGAGGCCTATCTGGAGTTCCTCATCGCCGGCAACGTGCGAAAGGAGGAGGCCGTCCAGCTGGCCGAGGGCCTGGCCAAGGCCACGGGCGCGCTGCCGCTCTCGGCCTCGCGCATCCCCGAGCGCAGGGTGGTGCGCCTGGACGACGGCAAGTCCTACGTGCTCGAGAAGGCCGAATACAACCCCGAAAACGTCAACTCTGCCATTTACCAGTACTACCAGGTGCGTCACCAACCACTACCCTTGAGGGCAGGGCGCCAAAGCTGCATCGGCCGTGCACTGACGCTGATGCCTTGGTCTGGTCTGGTCTTGTCTTGTGGCTTGCCGCGTCCAGATCGGACTGGAGGAGCTGCACCGCGCGACCTATCTCGAGATGCTCTCCCAGATCGCCCGCGAGCCCGCCTTCGACACTCTGCGCACGAAACAGCAGCTCGGTATGCGCCATTTTGCACCCACCACCGATGGCGCTGGCTCCCGGGCTGAATGACTGACGCCTTGGTGGTGGTGGTGGTTGGTGATCACATGGTAAAAGGCTATATCGTGTGGTCCGGCGTGAGGAACGTGTACGGTGTTATGGGCTTCCGTGTCATCATCCAGTCCTCCGTCAAGGACCCGGCCTACCTGGACGACAGGATCGAAGAATTCCTCGTCCAGCTGAGGGTGCGCACACACCGCACACACCGCACACACCGCACACACCGCACACACCGCACACACCGCATACGCACCAAGAATTCTTGCTTACGGTGTGGCGGGTGCCACAGACCCTCATTGAAACGATGCCGGAGGAGGACTGGACCAACAACTTGAACGCGGTCATCGCGAAGATGGAGGAGAAGGACAAGACCCTGGGCCAGGAGACGCGGAGATTCTGGAACGAGATCACGACCCACGCGTACATCTTCGACCGCGCCGAACTCACCATGAACATCCTCAAGGAGGACGTCACCCGTGCCAAGCTCCTCGCCTTCTTCGACGAAAAGCTGCGCGTTGGCGGTCGCATGCGAAGGTACCGCGCCACACACACACACACACACACGACACACACGTGAGCGCGTGCAGTGATCGCAATCTAATGTGTGTGTGTGGTCACATGATGCGAGAGCAGCAAGCTGAGCGTGCACATCTACGGCAAGGCGTTCCCGGTGCCCGAGGGACCCCACGAGTCGACCGCGTCCGATCCGTCGGTGGTGCGCCTGGGCAAGGACGTCGACTACGCGCGCTTCAGGAAGAGCCACTGCCTCTACCCCGAAAACACCTAAACCACGCCCCCCCCCCACGCTCCTCGCTGCCCGTGATGGTGCACGCTCTTCGAGGTCACAGGAAAGCCAACCCAAAAGCAAAAGATCAAGATCAACACTATCAACGACTATGTACAGGTGGCGGCGGTGGTGATGTGGCCGTCAGTAATAGGAGGAGAACGTGGAGTAGGGCGAGGCCGGGAACCCCAAGAGCGACGGCGACGGTGAAGGTCCGCCCATGCTGGCCAGCAGATCGCCGATGCTGTCCTCTTCCTCGACCGGCTCCGGCTGCGCGCCCGGCGATGGGCCGTCGCCCGACGAGGGCGTAGTGCTGGTCTGTGTCTCGGTCGGGCCGTAGGCCAAGCAGGGGGCGCACTGCTGCGCCGCGTCGAGCGCACCATTTCCTCCGGCGATGTCGCCACCCGACCTTCTATCGGCAGACGTGGTCGGTGGCTGTTGGTGGTGGTGGTCGCAGATGCTCGGTCCTGCTGGTGCGCGGGCGGGGAGGCCGTGGCGGAACGCGGTCATGGACTCCCGCTCGAGCGCCTGCGCGTGCTGTTCCGATTGAAGCTCTGCACAAACGCGCAGCACAGAGTGAGTGCACCCAGCCCGAGCCTGCATTGGCGCTTACTAGCGGCCTACGCCAGAACGAGAGAGAGAGAGGCGAACCCGAGCGATAGTAGATGGCGGGAGTTACGATGTTGGAGGGAATGAAGGGGATGTTGCTCTCGTCGAAGCTATCCGTGACCGAGAAAAGCCACCGTTGCTGCATCACCAGTCGGTGTTGCGTGTGGTTAGGCCAGTCAATGGCGGTCACACACCTATGAAGAAGAAGAAGAACAAGGGGGCGACCTATACCCGACGCATGTCGTTGTAGAAGAACTGGAAGCGGTTGTGCGCGCGAGCCGGCATGCCGTTACGCTTCATGACCAGCATCGGCACCGAGAACACATCGCCCACAAGCGTACCGGGCCTGCAGGCGCGCATTGCCGTTAAACCACCACCACTATATATATCTGTTTTGTGCCGTAGTCGCGCAACACACAGCGCTGCAGGGGGGAGACACGTACGGCGAGAGGAAACGCTTCATTACTTCGTCTTTGAAGACGAAATCCGGCATGGCCAGCTTGGTGATGGGCGAACCCACCAGCTCGTTCTGTGTGCGGGTAAGGGTTGGCGGGGGCGGACAAGACCAACCGAGCCCCCCCCCACAGAGCGTCACAGAGCGCGCGGGTACTTACCCTGGGGAAGCCGATCAGGGAGCAGAAGGGGTCGTTGACGTAGATGATGAGAGGCGCGGTGCCCTCTTCGCCCGGCGAAGTCTGGGATATGCACCGCAGGACCACGACGGGCTTCCTGAACGAAAACCGCGATTAGCCAAACAGCCCGCACGACACACACACACGCGCACACGCGCACCCTGGGTCGTCGCAAACGAAGGGTCGGTTGCAGGTGCCCAGGTTGTATTCTGCAAGGAAGGGGAAGAGCGCGGCGATCTGCTGCCGCGGGGGCACCACGGCCGTGAGACCCGGCAGCAGCGCGAACGACCCCAACTGGCCGTACACCGGCGCCTCGTAGGCGCCGTAGGCGCCGACGGGATCGCCGAGCTGTAGCGCGCGGCGCGCGGCATCCGTGCTGTCCAGCAGCACCGGCACCGATGGGGAGAGCAGCGCCGCGCTGTAGTCCTCGAGTGGCGACGAAGATGAAGAAGAAGACGACGATGAAGAAGAGGTGGTGGTGGTAGTCGACTGTGACACGGCGGCGGCGACCAGCGACGGGATGGCGTCGGTCTTGGACATGAGCTCGCGCAGCAGATCCTCGATGCTGTCCTGGCGCCGCTTGGTCTCGCGCATCTCCCTCTTCAGGTCCTTCATGTGGTCCACCAGCAGGCACAGCAGGCTTCCCTCGAGCCCGCCACCGCCTACGCCGACGCCGCTGCTGTTGGCGGTGGTGTCCCTCCTGGCCGGCCGGTGGTGCCGGCCGGTGCCGTCGGTGGCGGAGTCGCGGCCGCTCGGCTTGTCAGCGACGCCCTGATGATCACGCATGCCGGCGAGTCGCCCGTCAGCGTGCCTGGGCCGGGCCTCGACGTCTGCGGCAGCTGCCGGTTGCCTGCCGCTGCCGTTGCCAAAGAAATGCGGGAGGAGCGGCGTCGGCGACGTCGACGTGGATGTGGATGTGGTCGGAGGAGGGAATGTCGTGGCCACGCCGGCGAGGAACCCGTCGCCGCCGCCGCCGCCGCCGCCGCTGCCACCGCCGCCAGGCTGCAGGGGCAACAGCGGGGGCAGAAGCTCTGTGGGTGTCCAACCAAGTCCACGACACAGCGTGGACGGCTTTCGTGTGAGGTCGCAGCACACAACGCCATGTTGGGGTGTTGGGGAGGGGGGGAGTTGGGAGTAGGGTTTACCGCTGCTGGTTCGTGCCTTCTTGTTGGATGGAAGAGGTTGTTGAGCGTGGCGATCTCGCTGTTGATGCTGGCGGTGGTCGGTCTTCTTTGGCCGCCCTCGCTTCTTCTTTTCGGGGTCGAAGCAGGCCTTCCCGAGCGATGCGCATCGCTTGCACGGCCGTTCCCTTGTTCCCAAGATGAGACCCAGATTTGAAGGAAGGGAAAGAAAAGATTCAAAAGGATTCAAAATGAGGTGTAGTACTTGCTGCAGGCGACGTGGGCTTCGCGACAGGCGAGGCAGGCGAGAGCGGGAGGCGAGAATCCACCCTCCAACGACATCACCATCGATTCCATACTCGCTGCGTTGGCGCAGCCCACCCCAGTCGCCGCACCCGACATGTCCCAACAAGCAGCAGAACGCGCAAGTAAGGCCCACGCCAAACCGGTTGGGTGATGTAGCAACCACTAACGGGAACTGACGGGCTCTTTCTCGGGGCCTTTCTTCTCCTGCGAGATCACCGCCGGACGGTCCTTTTCCTCTAAACCTGATCGGGCGATGATCAAACGCTTCACCAACCACGACGTCGAGAGACGTACGGGCCACACGAGGCTTCCAGAAGACAGAGGAAGAGGAGGAGGAAGGCACGGAGTGTTTTGGAGGGGAGACGGGTGTGAGAGTGTGCACTATATGTAACAGGAGCGTGTTTGTGGCGTCGCGTCAGTGCTTGAGCGCCAAGTGCTCCTGCAGCTTGGCGCGCAGTTCCTCCTTCTCCCGCTTCAGGAGCGCGTTTTCGCTCTTGATCTCTGTCATCTCCTTCCTCAGCTGTTCGTTCGTTTCTCGAATCTCCTTGATCGAGTCGAGGATGTGCATCAGGTTGGCCTCCGTGAACCCACCGTTGGGGTGCGCAGCCGCCGCCGCTGCTGATGCTGAGGAGGACGTGGGCGGGGTCGTGGATTGCGGCGATGGAGGGGTAGAGGAAAGGAGCGGCGGGAGCGGCGGAAAGAGGAGGGAGCGGCGGAAGAGCGGTCGAAGAGAGGGTGGAGGGGAAGTCGGACTGCTGCCCGAGTCGCAGAAGGGAAGAGGGTGGAGGGAGACGAGGGATCTCGGCTGGGGTTGCAGCCGAGCTCGGTGGCGGCGAGTGGTGACCGATCGCAGAATCGTTCGGCGAGGTGGTGCCCGGTGTGGTTGTGGCAGCCGCGGTCGGCCGAGGCAGTACGGCAGGCAGCGCGTGCTTCGGTTCCGATCCTAGAAACGGGAAACAGCCAACGACGTGTCAGAAACATCACAACCCTCACCAGTGCACTATGGAACACACCACACAGGCCCTGGTCAATAGTGTTTGTGAAAGAAAACCACTATAA
>CACVKS010000492.1:0-16696 GCA_902749335.1 Acanthamoeba triangularis
CTACTCCTACAAGGAACAGTGGCTGAAACAGTTGCGCACGTTCCAGGCCCCCGTGAGGAATCAGCACCTCTACTCCTGGTACTGGCCGAAAGTTACCGAATCGGTACCTTACTCGCTCTCGCCTACGGGCAACATAACCTTGTCTGTTCATATAATTGGGACTCTCTCCCCATACTCACCAGGTTCACGCCATGCATCGGTCGGAGCTCGACCTGATCGTTGCTCATCGGGAGTTCATGCCTCCAGAGGTGTTTATTCGACGAATGCTCACTACCCCCATCTACTTTGATCGATTTGAGGATTTGATCACCATGCACACCTCCGCTGAGGAAGAGGTACCCACACGCCGCTCTCAGAACTCAAACTCTCTCTGGTCGTCTCAGCATGTCTTCCATCGTCGCGCGTGAACAGTGCGCCGAGGAGTTGTCTTTCGGGGAGGGGAAAGTTACGTATCTACAGTTGCTGTTGCAGAGCGTTGATCCCGAGTCATTTTCCAAAGAGGTGCTGCCTCTGTTTCAAGACAGCAACTCCGATCTGGTTCACGCCAAGGTGCGCCAGATCACTAGTGGTCACCTGTGATCTCACCATTCGCGCGCTCACGAAGCTTCCGAATCCTCTTCCAGCTGGCCTTCTTTGTGGCGCAAGTCATGCAATCCAACAAGGCCAAAGCGGTGTTGGGCAGCATTTTCTCCACAAACGGTGCGATGACATTGCCCCCCAACGGCCTTGCGCGTGTGTGTGGTCCTACTTTTTTGCCTCCAACTAACTCGAGCAAGTAGATAGAGCTGGAGTATACCATCTGGCGCACGCCATGACCTTCTTCAACGAAGTGTCTGTAGCACTCTGGCCGTATCGAGCTACGACCATGGAATCTGTGCTGGGGGTACCGTCGCCCTGTGGCTCTGGTTTCTGAAGATGTAAAATCTCTTTTTGAGCTGACTTCCCACGCCGGGCGTCCACTCCTCAGCCCAAAGAAGACGAACGACGACGAACTTTTGTGGAGCCTCTCTTCGACGCCTTCTTTCTCCACTACTACCTCAAAGCCACATTTGCGACGGTCAGCAACCAGAAGTTCACTTATCTTGCGATCTTCAAGAGGCTTGGCAAAACGATCAAGGTGTTCACCCTCTCTCACACATGAGCGAACCGGACCCGGGAGAGGTGTGACGGAGTGCTGAAAACCGCATTCTCGTGTACAGAGAGCTCGGGAGACTCTGGAGCAGCTGCTGGTGCAACGCAAGTATGAGTTTCTGCATACCGATATTGTAGAAGGTACGTTTGTTTGGACCCCTCATTTCCAAGACGTCTTGGCGGTCCATCATCAAGTTTGTACAGGCAGGTTGACACCACAACTCTTGCTCGATATCTATTTTTAGGGATTCAATCCCAATCGTCTCGCCTCAGTGCCGTCTGGCTATTTGTGTGGGTGCAGCTCATGCGACACGAGTCCGCCGATGTGCGGGTACGAACACTCCCGGGAAGTTATTGTGCCCTTTCTTTGAGGTGATGACGGTCCCTCAACCCACGTTGCACCGCTCACCGGCGTAAACTGGACTGTCAAACAGAAAGCAGTCGCTGCTGACGAAGCGCAACTTCTCCCTTCCCTGCGGGATCTTGCAAGATCCAAGGTGTCTCACATTCGGGTAAGTAGCTGTGTTCCTCCCAACCGGTTGTAACCTTTGCTATCCTCACCGTGTTGTTGTTGTTGTACACCAGTACGCCGTCATACGGATATTTGACATATTGATGAGCGAGGATTGGGCTCCCGTCCTGTACAGTTACTACAGCCGAAATGAGTCGGCCCTATTCGAGGTACTGCCGCTAGTCGCACTTGAAAATCCAAGTGGAGTGTTCCTGACACTCTTGGGTGGGGTGGGGGCAGGATCTCACGGAGCCCTCCGAATCTGCGAGAGCGCAGATGGCACGACGGCCCTGGATCCCCAAGGTACTGACCATCAGCGCGTTGCTGCTCTTTGGGGGAAAGGGTCAGATGCGCTAGGGTTCTAACTGTAAGAACCTCATGGATGCTCATTCCCCACCTAACATCCACCACCTAATCCCTCAAGGGCGAGTTTCCTCCGTCACTGATCTCGCTCTTGACTGGGCAAATGTGCAAGAGAGCAACCCAGGGAGCAAGGGCATCGAAAGAACCAATACAGCAGGTACATACATCCTGGGCGCTGATATAACCCTGCTGGCTGGTTCCCTTATAATGTGTGTGTGTATGGCGGCGGTGGCGGCGGCCTCTTGTCAGGTACTGCTGAAATACGGGTTCGTGCTGAAAGGGTCGCTCTTCAAGCGTCTGCTGGCTTTTGTCGCAGAAGACCCGGAGACGCAGGTCAGTCTTCCCATTGTTCAAAAATATTTTGGTAATAACTTCTCATCGCTGTTGCCTCCTTTGTTGATCTGTCCGGCACAGACGGTGGAACTGGTGACTGAACTGCTAGCCGAATTAAGCGTCACACTGCTTCACTTGGGCCTGATTTCCGGCTCTACTCGAAGCAGAGCGGAGAGGGTAACATTGCCAAGACTTGGAATCACAAGCTGAGCCTCGTTTTGGTTTTAATTCAGGAGGAGAGAAATCTCATGCATCTGGTTTTTAGGTATCCCTCACCGGAGACGCGCTGAGTGGTCATGGGCTAGTGCTCAATCCTCCAGGTACTGCGTAGGCTTCTCCTGATCGTGTTCATAGAGAGTACTCCTTGACTCATCGTCTTCAAATTTGTCCGCACGTAGAATTAACGGCAGTCATTGCATTTACCACCTCTCGACCGGCATCAACTTCGGCTCCGCTGAAACTTTCGAAAGCCAGTAAGCGTTTCCTCTTCCACCTCCTTCCCGAGATAGTAGCGCGCTCACCATATTCGGCGCCGTCAGACATGTTGCGGTGCTTGTGTTCTCTTCTCCAACCGGCCTCAATGTATGCTCTGGTAAAACGTGAGAAAGCGTTCTGGGCCAAGTACGCATTCGGAACACCTCTCCCTGCCCCAATATAGAGGGGACAACAGCTTGTCGAGCTGCTTGCTATGCTCACCGCGGTTTTCTCTCCTCTCTCTCTCTCTCTCTCTCTCTACAGGCTGGTGCAGTGCTGTCGTGACGGCTCGGATATGGGCATTTGCAAAGCGGCGTGGAAACTCGTTTACAGAACCATCAAGCACCATCCTGGTACTGTGGAAGTGCTCATTGCCAACAAGGTACGCAATCCATCTGGGCCGTGATGCTTTGCGACACAACGCGCGGGGCTCACAATCGATGATCAGTGTCTGGAGCAGTTACTCGATTGCGTATCGACTGGGGCGGAGAACTCAACAATCATCAACGGTTTACATTATCTTGCCAAGGCACGTACCGCTATCGATACTCGGCTCGCGCAACAACAACAACAACAAGAAGAAGGCGCCGGTCTCTGACCAATGGCGCGTCCGCACCCCACCCATTTCAGATCTTCTTGCTCGAGGTCGATGATAGCCGGCGCAAGGCCAAAGGCCTCAAACCATTCCGGGAAGACCCTCGCACGTTAGACAAGGATCTCAAGTTGCTTGTAGGGTTCTACTTGGATAGGACCGCCTTCATCAAGGTGCACATGATCTACAAGCAGTTCGGCGATGAACACCCCGGAGCCAAGTTCCATCAGCTGGCCTACTTCTATAACACCATTGCCACGTGCCCTGCTTGTGCTTCCATCCTCAAGTTCGCCTCCAAGGTGCGCGCGAAGCGACCCTCCACGCCACCGCCGCGCCCGCCAATCCTTTCCGCCCCGGGGCGCCGGGACCTCTTTTTATGCTGGATGATAACCTAACAACCTAACCGTTTCTTTCTCTCCAAAAGAACGAAGACTACATCCAGGGCGTTCTCAAGATGAAGTCCTTCTTTGAGCACAAAGCTGGCGGATCACGCACCGAGAGGCTTCACTGACCCTGTGTGCTAGATGATTTTTTTACATTTATCTTTCTCGCTCTGGGGTACAGAGAAAACCGATTTTCCTGTTTCCTATTCTCATTCTGTTCAGCGCGGGCAAGAAACGATCGGCGCGGAAGATGGCGTACATCATTGAAGCAAAGAACGAGAAGAAGCACCTCGAGTGCCTTCCCCTCCGCTTCGCTCTTGCAGATATAAAGTCAACAACAGAAAACCTAGCGGAGCGGTGTGTGGGAGTAGTCGAGATTGATCGCGCACGTGAAGAAGAACTCGAGACTCTACGGGGCCTCCTCAACCACGTCATTTCCGAAGGTGCGCCCCCTCTTTCTCCTTCTTCTCCTTTCAGCTGCCACTGTGGCTTTGTGTGCCGCGCGCGTTGTGTGTGGTGTGTGTTGATGTGTTTTTTCTGAGACCTGAAAGTGCAGGTATGACGTACCCGCAACTGAGCACCTTGGACGAAGTGGGCTTCCGGGCCTACTTCCTCAGCCATGACGCCTTTGTGGCCAGGTTATACTTTCTTGAATTCATCTTAAGCCCAGTTTTGTGCATTGATTGACACGCAATGTGTGTGAGAAACTGGCCCGGCTCTCTACAGAGATCCTAACACACAGGAGGTGTTGGGTACGTTCTACATCAAGCCCAATTTCCCAGGTCTGTCAGGCTGCACCATCACCTCCATCAGTTTTCTTTTCTGTCCTCACAAAACACAAAATATTCCTCTGCCACATCGAATCCTCAGTTTTGCCGACAACAAAAAAACTTTTATAACTAACTCCACACACACACACACACACACACACCCAGGGCGGTGCAGTCACATCTGCAATGGAGGTTTTATTACCAAGCCGTCAGCACAAGGCAAAGGGGTAGGCAAGGCCATGGGCAAGGCATTCCTGTCCCTTGCGCCCCAGCTGGGCTATCGAGCAGGTTTGCCTTTTCTCCCCGAAGTGGTGGTGTGTCACGCACAATGACACTGTACACCTACCTAAAAGTCTGACTTAAACACTTACAAGTGCTCTCTCGTGCGTGGTTGGCCAACCACACCACACGCAGCCATGTTTAACCTTGTATTTGAGTCCAATGTGCCCTCCGTACGGTTGTGGCGCTCGCTGGGCTTCAAGGAGGTTGGGCGCGTTCCTCAGGCCGGGCTCCTGGCGCATGGCAAGTACGTTGATGCGCTGATGCTCCACTACGATTTCACTGCCCTGCCACCAATAAGCGGTTAGTGAAGGTCGCAGCTCCGCTCATATAAAACCAAATAAATTCCATTTACACCTGCTGGTGAAAGCTAACGTTATTCCATGTTGGGAGACGTTGTGAGAAGTGGCAAACCGGTTCGAGGAAGAGCAGAAGGAGGAGCAAAGTATGACGGTGACGACCTATTTTGCGCCGATCAACCCGCCTTCTACATCCATTCCCAAGCACAGCCTGGGCCAGCGCGATTTGGTTGGTTGGGCTCGGGCCAACTGGTGCTGGGGCATTTTTTTTTCAAAAAGAAAAACAACAAGAGGCTTTGGGGACACCAGTATCATGAAGAGAGATGGAGCAGGCATCATCAGATGATGCTGCTGCTGCCACGGTAGCTCCTCACAGGAGAGACAGCGTATCCCGCGAGGAGCGCAAGAGCGTGAGCACGCGCCTTGTACGCAATCCCTAGAGAATTTTGATGTCACATTAAAAATCAAATGGCCATTTGATTTTTCATTTTCTGCCCATTCATTTCTTGATTTGGATTTTCAAGTGAAGGGAGATAGAGAGATGTGTGCCGATGTGTTGGATTCTTATTGTGTAAGTACGTGTGCGTCGTTGATCTGTGGCAGACATCGAATGGCGAAGGGGCGGGCAGCCGCAAACGACCGCGCCCCAACCCAGACGACGACGACGACGACAACGTCCACTATAATGGTGGCACAAGGAGCATCAACGCTGCTGCGACCAGCAGCAAGTCGCCAGCAAGCGAGACCACAACGGCGGAACTGCTGCTGCTGGAGGACGAGTGGGCGCGATTCGCGCGCAAGTGCACCGAGAGCAGGGAAGAGCAGATCATGCACCGGATCAAGGAGGAGGTGCGGCGCGAGAAGCGGAAGATGGAGGCCACCCCCGAGTGGGATCGCGCCGTTGCCGAAGTGCAGCAACTCGAGTACCGGTTCCACAAGCTGTGGCTTCAGTGGGCGCGCGACGAAGAGGCGCGGCGCCTGGATGAGGCCTACCGGGCGCGTCGTGCTTACTTCGCTGGTCAACGCACACCGCTGCCAGCTACGCTACCACACGCTGAGAAGAGGCAGGAAGAGGACCGTCGGCCATCTGACCGTGAGCTGCTGCGCCCGGTGCACCGAAGCGGACTGCAAGACGAAGACGAACGCCGGCGTTCGCGGGACCGAGGGACGAGCCGCACAAGCGCGAGAGAGCAGCCTGAGCCCAGTGCCAGGCGGCCCCGCAGCCGCAGCCTAAGCCAAGGGAGGAGAACCATGGAGGACTCGCCCCCCGACGACGAGATGCATCTCAGGAAAGAGCAACGGAGCCAGCAGCAGCAGCAGCAGCAGCAGCGGGAGAGAGACAGTCTCCTGGAGGACCAACAGCGACAGCGACTGGCGGAGCAAGAGGAAGAGAGCGCGCGGAGAGTGGCTCGGGAGGTGCACGAGCAGGAGAGAAAACAAAAGGAGCAGGAAGAGGAGGCCGAGGAGACGGACGAGGCGCCGGAACAGGCGTTGCCGGACGCCGGGTCGTTGCCTCGGCCTCCGCGTGCGGCCAGGTTCCGCCACCGCTGCGAGATGTGCCAAGTGACGCTCAACTCGCAGAAGCAAATGTTCGAGCACTTCCGCGGCAAGAAGCACGTGCAAGCGGAGGAGCGCCTGCGGAAACTGTCCGGTCAGGGTCCATCACCAGCGACGTACCCACCCAGCGGACAAGCTCTGAACTGGCAGAACCAGCGGGACTGGCGCGCCGACGACGAGATGAACTGGGAGCGCGAGAAGGCTCGGGGCTGGAGCAAACTGCCGACATCGCCGCCGCCGCCGCCGCCGCCGCCGCCGATCGTCAAGTCCGAACCACGCGACCGACGCGCACACGAAGTTTCGACGGGCACCGAGCTGGTGCAGGCGACATGTCACTCGGTCGTCATTAAGCAAGGTGCTTGCGTGCTCCCTCAGGACTGACGTTGCCCAATTAAGCTCAACCAAGCTTGGTCTTCTCTTACGCATGACCATCGTCTTGTTTGTGTAGATCCACACGTGATGCGCGACGGCGGCCAAGCGGCGACGGAGGCTGAGCGGGAGCGGCCCGCTAGGTTTGAGCTGGATCTCAATGTCGCAAGCGACGAGGAGGAAGCTGCAAAAATCAAGCAGGAGGAAGCCGCACCACGGCCGACGCGAGAGAGACTCGGTCCGTCTAAGGTGGTCAACCTGTTCGGCGTGCAAATGTTGATCACCGACGACGACGACGACGGAGAGGGGGGGAGCAGCGACGAAGATCGCGAGGGCGACAGCGAAGGCAGCGGCAGCAACGAGGACGACGGCGACGAAGATAGCGATGCGGAGCATGGCGAAGAGCCCGAAGCGGAGGCAGAAGGAGAGGAAGAGGAGGAGGACGACGACGATGACGAAGGTGAAGCAACTGAGGTCTACTGCTACACCGACGAAGAAGAGGAACAGGACGAGGACGAGGAGCAGGAGGCAGAGGAAGAGGAAGAGGAAGACTACGCTGAGAAGGAGGAAGAACGGCGAGAGGAGAGCGCAATAGTGGAGCTGGAGAACGCAAAGGAGGAGAGGCGCAAGCTACTCGAGAGGCTGAGGCGTGCAAGCGGGGCGTCCGATGAAGCGGAGACAACAACGACTTCGACCACGTCTTCTTCGCAGCCGCGGAAGCCCGGGTTCCTCCTCAGTCTCACGCAGCGGCGGAAGAACTGGGAAGCCAAGTACGCGCTCGTCAAGGAGTGGTTCGACACACACGGCAGACTGCCGAGCAAGGGGACGGACAGGACCCTTTACAACTGGCTTTTCTACTACAAGAGGAGCTGGTCCATGCTCGACCGCAGCCAAGCCGCCCGGCTGCGCGCCCTCGGCGTAAAGCCGTTCCGGCCAAAAAGCACGATGGCGACAGCACCATCATCGCAGGCCAAGGAGGAAGCGAAGCCAGAGCCCAGGCGAAGAGTCAGGCTGGGCGCCGATTCGGCGCTTTGGGAGGCGCAGCTGCGAGAGCTCGAACGCTTCCGCGTCGCGACCAACGGCCAGAACCCGCCCTACTTCATCCCGATCGGCAAGTGGCTCTACGAGCAGATCGCGCTCCAGAATCGGGGTCTGCTGGGCAGCTCGCGGCAGTCGAGGCTCGAGGGTCTGGGCATCAAGTGGGACTGGAAAGACGAGCCCGCCAAGTCCGGCCGCGAGAAGGCCGAGCCGACAGCGGCGACGGAGGATACGAAGAAGAAGAAGAAGAAGAAGAAGAGGAAGCGGCGAGCAGAGCGCACGCAGGACGGCAGCGACACCGAAGAGAAGAAAGGGTCGGCAAAGAAGAAAGAACGCGAGAAAGAAAAGGGAAAAGGGAAGAAGAAGGAGAAGGAGAAGGAGAAAGCGACAAGCAAGCGGACGAGGAAAGCGGAGGAGAGGGCAAAGAAGAACCCGAAAAAGAGGCGGAAGAAAGGAGCAAAAGAGGAAGAGAGGAAGAGCCACACGAAGGTGCCGTGGGAGGTGCGATACGAGGAGTTGTGCCAGTACCTCGCTGCGCACGACCACCAACTGCCGGGGACGCAAACTACGCTCGGCAAGTGGCTCTACACCCAGCGCTATCGAATCAACAAAGGGCTCCAGACCCAGGAGGACAAGATCGCCAAGCTTGTCGCCCTCGGCGTAACTCTCTCGCCCAAGATCCCGACGACGCTGGCGGCCACGACCATGACCACGCCCACGACCACGACCATGACCACGCCCACGACCACGACCACGACTCCAGCTGCAGCGGGCCTTCCAGAGCCAGACCTTGGTCATCCCCAGTGGGACAAGGAAGACGAGCAAAGCACTGTGTCTGCCACAATGCAGGAGCTGCTTCAGCGCATTAAAGAGGAGAAGTTGTGATCTCTCAAGTATAGCTGAAAGTAGGTCGTTTCTCAGCAAGGCCATGAGGGCCTGGTGCGTGAGTGTATCACGCACCCGCCGCAAGGCTGTCTATGGTGATGCCTTTGGCAGGAGCGGTTGCCCGTTCCCCTTCAAGCGCTGCAGCCGGCCATGGAAGCTGCAACTCAAAAAGATGGTATGTCAGGGAGCGGTTCTACTCAAGTGGAGATTGTATTTCGTGTTGTACACCACGTGGAACTGCAGTTTTGTTGCTGTACTAGTAGCCCGTGTGGAGGGAAGCACGGGCAGCGGCAGTAAGCCACGACTCGAGTAGGGCAGCAGAGCTCAAGCCATCTCCACCACCACCGCTCCCAGGCTGTCCCTTGCCACCGCCGCCGCCCTGTGCGAATTGAACTCCGGAGGAGCCCGAGCACACAGACGACCTCGTTCCCTCGGGAATGGAGCCCAACGTGAGAGAATCTTCCACCACTTCGCCTTTGATGGATGTCACCTGGTGTGCGTGTGCTGATTTGTTACTACGCACGCGCACGCCTCTCTTTCATCCTTAAGGTTGCCACAACAACAACAACAACAACATGAGAGAATTACCTGCAGGCGCACGGGGTTCACTCGGTACTGGCTGGAAGACGAGGCTTCAAACCATCCATCTGCTGTCAAACTGAGGCTCACCCAACTGCCAGATGATGACATTGCTTTCACTCCCTAGTGTGCCAGAGGAAAAATGTGAGCATACACACAGGCGGAAGGAAACAGGAAGCCTACGCACCGCGACTGGGATGAGCGGGTTGATGACCTTGATCTTCACATAGCTTATTTGTATTTCCGATCGCGCGAGCGCACCGGGTTTAGAAAGGAGAGAGCTGGAAAAGAGGGCAGGGTAGGAACAGGTGGCGTACTATGGGTTGGACCCCTGGAACTGATACTTGAGCTTGAGGTTGCCCACGGGACAGTCGACAGCCACCCAGTTGATGGTCCACGCACCCCACGGCCCTACGTCCGATGCCGAATTGCGCAGGTCCAGTCCTGTCACACCCCCCATTTCCCCGGGGAGGGGAAAGTCAGGAGAGGGCTAAGGACAGAAAACATGCTGTGGTCTGTGCTGCACGAAACAACGACAACAAGGTTTTAGGTGCGTGATACAAACCATAGGCATCGCAGGTCGGGCAACTGTCGGCGACAAGGGCAGTGAAGGAACCCGTAATAGGGTGTGTGCCAGAACCAGTCCCATTCGCCGTGATCTGAACGCACATGCCGCATACCGCTCCGCCCATGAAAGCACTGTCCCTAATAATTGTTGTATGATAAACCATTAGCGGGAGGGGGCCGCTAGCGGGGTGAATCAATTTTTGGAAGCTGAGGATTAGGGTTAGGCTTGGTCGTACTTGGCTATGGCGACTGTTTGGAGGTCCATGTCGTTGGTCGGGATGGAGCAGTGCCCTGTGGCAATCGAGGCGGCGCTATAATACGTGCCCTAAAAGTGAAGACCATGCCAAGGTCGCGCGAAAGTAGAGTCAGGCCCGCAGGTGGCTGGTTAGGAAAAAAGGTGCGGGGGGGGGAAGGTGGAGGTCGGTACCTTGGCGGTGCGGGAAGTAGCATAGAAGGARAGGACRTCRGCGCCCTCYRCTATGGCGGTGCAGGTAACAACCAGCACGAATGCAAAGATGGCAAGAGAGTGGGGGGTAGGCATAGTGGTGGACGGGCAGGACAGCTTTGTCGCAAGCCCCAGGCGTAAGACGGACGAGAGTATCTGTTGGCTCAGAGCAACAGCAAAGGGCCAACCAGAAAGGGCCTCCAGACTTCATTTGGTGAATCCCTTGGCAACCAAAAATGATAAGAGATCATAATGATGAAGGTCAATGAGTTGCAAGTTGGCACGCACAAGATCCCCTGCATGAGTGTAACTTGCTGGGCGGGGTTCACCTCCTGAAGCGTAGAGTAACTGGGAATGGGGGCAACAAAGATGGAGAAAGGAGAACTTGTGCTCATTTAAGATGAGAGGTCCAGTCATTCGGCTAACAGGCATTTCAATGTACTTAAGTCCATTTTAGCATGGGAAAATCACTTTTGTTTTCAGATTATGGAAACAAAATGGACATGAATCATAAATTAATGCATCATTCTGAGTGAGCTGGGCTAGGTTAAGGTGGGAGAAATGAATGTTGATTAGAAAATGATCTGCTATTTTTTGTTGGGGATGTGGTATCACATAAAAATATTTGTGTAAAAATGAATGAGTGAATGTGAAGGCTTGAAGAACATAGGCTATGAAAAAAGACTTTATCAGGGAGATAATGTTTATTCAAAGTGTGGTCAAAACATTAGATGATTGATTCAGAATTGTCAGAGTCATCTGAATGGGACTGTGATCCCAGTTTGGGGCTCTTGTTGTGATGGTCATCATGGAACCTGTAGGGACTTTTGTATTGGGGGCTTCTTCCATGGCTCCTGCTGCAGCTCCTGCTCCTGCTGCAATGATGCTTGCTGTGTGATCTCTTGGAGTTTTGGTCTTGCCCACGCCTTTCATCATGTGAGCTTCATTGCCTCTTGTGACAGGAATGGGTCTCTGGACTTGGGCTATGGCAGACCTTGTTTGAGGGTTCTGAATGAGCACTTGAAACTTGGTGGGATGGCTGCAGGTAGAGAAATCAATTAGTCATTTTGCACTGAGTATATGTGTACACACTGATAGCTGGAAGCACCATGTACATGTACATGGTCAGATTGTGGTGGTCTTACCTTTGTAGGAGTGCTGGGAGTTGTAGTGGACATTGACATGGTTGAATGGAGTGTAGTACAACCTTGTGGACTGGGCAGGGACAGTTGAAGGGCAATGGTCTTGGCTGTGTGTATCCACTTCATGACAGCAGAGTGGTTGGTGTTGATGACAATGCTGTTGATGGCACTCATGATGACCATTGCCTCAGATTTGTTGGGCTGGTTGGAAGCTGTCAGGATGTGGTAGCTGTAGCTGAGGTTGAAGCAGGCATGCAGTGGAGTTGCAGGCAAGGGAGAGTAGTCAAGAACGGTGCAGGCTTCTTTGCCAGAGGAGTAGGCAGTCAAGATTTGAGGACTAAAGAAGCACATACGCATACATGGTGGAATAGGTACCATTGTGTTGCACTCCACCAGCAGTTTTGGAGTGGACATTGGGCATACTTGCTGAGATGACTCACAGAAGCTGCCAGGAGGTGTTGCCATCCAGCAGGGTCATGAGCTTGCCCATCTCAATGACATTTGTCATGAGAACAGCAGCATAGCATTCTGCCAAGAAGAGAGATGTCAGTGCTTGACCTGAACATGAAACCACAAAGTGCAGCTGGAACAGGAGACATACCACACCAATTTGGGTTCATAAATCCCATCATCTGGCTCAGCTTCAAACTGTCCCAGTGATGAGTGGAGGAGTCCAGGGAGATGTCACAGATGACAATGTCAAAGATGTCTTTCTTCAGTGTCAAGCAGGCCACCCAATTCTTGACAACAAGCTTGCAAAGACTCCTGGTGTCCTCTCTTGTCTCTTCAACTTCTCAAGCTGGTACGTAACTTGTAAGCCCTTGATCAGTAGAGTCTGTCAATTTCTCTTTCCCCTTCTTCTTTCCCTTTGCCTTCGCCTGGGCCTTCATTCTAGCCTCGTTCTCTTCTTCCAGCCTTTCCTCAAGAATGCAGATGACGTTGTCAAAGTGTATATCTTCCTCACACAGAATGTCAATTAATTTGTCCTGATTCTTTTCAATGTGCAGATCCTGCAACTGCAGTGAGTACATGTACATGGTGATTTGGATGACATAAACAGCAAATAAAGACAAACATACCCAGTTGCCATTTGAAACCATACTCTTTAGATCATCAAAGCTGTCATCACAGATATGCTTGCACTCCTTCTGAACCCTACCCAGGAACTGTATTTGCCACCTGAACTTCTCAACAAGCTCCTTGAAGTCTAAGAATTTAATGGAGAAAATGGTGTTAAAGAGCATTGATATAGCAAGGAACCTGGTGGTTATGATACCTTTTTTGGTGAGGTTCAGCTTTTTGGCGCTGTTCCTCTCCT
This sequence comes from Acanthamoeba triangularis, assembly GCA_902749335.1. Classification (NCBI taxonomy): domain Eukaryota; phylum Discosea; order Longamoebia; family Acanthamoebidae; genus Acanthamoeba; species Acanthamoeba triangularis. Next base: position 13,036 of record CACVKS010000492.1, read on the forward strand.
GATCTGCAGAGAGTTGCTTCAGGACATGCAGGAGAAGTGCATTGCTTGCAGGCAAGGCATGAAGACAGAGGGGAGTGATTGGGATTCAGCATAGAGCTTCTGGAGGTATGTGGCACTCTTGCTCCATCCCATCTTTGGATCTGGATCTGAAAATTTCCTGATGATGGACATGTAGTTGTGCAAACACTCTCAAGTTTTCTGTTGTTCATCCACATTGAGCTTGTGGGCTTTGGGCTACAAGAAAGGAAATGATAAGTGTTAGACATTGTTGAGGCTAGCATGACACTGCATACATGTATGTGGTTGATTATTGAGGAAGGAATGGTACCAGAGTGTCGATGTATTTCTCCCAGTCTACCATGTGCTGGCCTTCAGACTTCCAGAAGCTTCCTTGTTTAAGCTGTTGGTAGTGATGGAAGAACTCCTCCCACTTGTCCTTGTGAACAGCTGCCTCATCATGCATGTAGTTCCATCCCCATGCCAGAATGGCAAGGTTGTCTTCTGATATGGAGCTCTGCATATAGGAAAGATGAGTAATGATAAATAATAAACAATTCACATTCTGTGGATGGGTGGTACATACATCCACAACATTGCAGCACCATACAAAGTTCTTATCAGGGCAGTGCTACAGGGCAGTACAGAGGCTCATGGCAAAAGAACATGTTGTTTACTGTATAGTATTTTGAAGCCTGGCAATTGTTCTACCTAACGCAATTTATTTCAGCCCGGTCGGAGGTGCTACAAGCGAGATATCGAATAATCTTCACTTTTTATCTGGAACACTGCATACGAAAACCAAAAACAAAAGAGAGTAGAGAGTTGTTATTATCATTCACTCCTATCAGGCTACATCAATCCACCTTAGCCTTGCCTGCCAACTTCCTCCTCCTCTTTTTCTCCTCATACTTTTTCTTCCCAATCCTCCACCAGAGCTGGGTACTTGGCAATGGCTGTGGAGAAGAGCACCTCCTCATCCTTGCTGTGTGGGTAGCCCTTGTAGGTGACCTTGAGCCAGAGATGGCCATCATGGATCCTGGAGCTGACGATGTCCTCTGCTGTCTTGGTGGGAGCTGTTGCTGCGGCTTTTGCCACATTCTGCTTCTTCCTCTCAGCCCTGGCTGCTGCACTCCTGGCCTTCTTGGCTGCTCTGGCAGGGTTCCTGGGAAGACCAGCACGGCTGGGCGGAGGGGGAGCACTACTGGAGGAGGAGGAGGAGGAGGAGGAAGAGGAGGATGCCTTGTTGGTGGGTTGCTCCATGCTGGTTGGGGGTAGGGGTGATGTTGTTGTTGTTGTTGTTGTTGTTGTGTTTGTTGTTGTAGTTGTTGGTTGATACTGTTAGAGCTAGAAGATAAGCTCTTAAGAACTCTGCTGACCTGATGCAACCAAAACATTATGGGACACACCTGCACAAACTGGGAAAAATCCCAGAATGCAGATCTGGCTTCTTTCTTTGCTTTTTCTGCAGGAGTTTCAGCAAGTGTCTACAGAAATACACATGCCAATAAGTGGTGCCAGTTGATCTTTCTTTCTTTTCTCTATCCACACCCAAGCATCAATCAACCAAGCAAGTCACCATCTTATCATCATCATCATCATCATCATGGAAGCCCATGTGCGTGAGAAGTACTTCATCACTGAGGAGAAGCTGATTGCTGTAGGACTTCTGCCAAGTATGTAGTCACCACAATCCTCTATGTATATCCAACACATACACACACACACACACACACACACACACACACACACACACACAAACTCACTCACTCACACACACACACACACACACACACACACACACACACACACACACACACACAGCCAAGAAGCATTCTCTCAGTGGGAGGACCATTGGTGTCTCTGGGATTGATTGTGAGGCTCTTCACAAGGCCATCCCCTGTCTCCAGACTTGGCTGGGCAAGAAGTATGCCAAGGACCTGGGCCGTGCTCAACCTGAGGTTCTTGTCTTCTCCTGTGTAACAAACAAACCCACTACTAACACACATACACACATATGTAGGTACAAGCACAGGTCAAGTTGGCAGAAGAGGCAGCTAAGGAGGGAAGAAAGCTCAGCCAGCATGAGAAGACTGTCAGTACCCTGACTGTCAACACTGGCTGGAGGAACATGGAGTCCAGTCTCTGCAATTTCTTCACCTTCTGGCAGATCCTTGATGGTATCTATGCTTGTGTGCATTGTGTGAATGTGTGTGTGTGTGTGTGTGTGTGTGTGTGTGTGTGTGTGTGTGTGTGTGTGTGGAAACTCACAATCATGAACACACACACACACACACACACACACACACATGCAGGCAGTAAGCCAAGCTTGGAGATGGTGCTGGATCATGAGAAGATTGAGGCCTGGACTGACTGGCTCCATTGCTACTACCCTTGGCAACACAGTTTGCAACAAGTGCCAGCACATGAGCAGCTTCCTGGCCTTCCTGGTGACTGTTGAGGGCTATGGAGATGATGCCAAGGCAAGGTGCAAGATCGACCAATGCCGGGCAATCACCAACAGCAATGCTCAGGATGCCAAGATCATTGGGATCCAGCAGAGAGCCTCTCTGGAGAATGATGAAGCTCTGCTGAGCAAGGGTATATTACTCCCTCACTATGGTTTCTGCCTCTCTATCTCTCTCTCTCTCTCTCTCTCTCTCTTTATGTTTGTGTGTGGCTGTGTGTGTGTGTGTCTTTGACATTGTAGTGTATGGTGCTGGTGTATATGACTGTAGGCAAGATGCTGGATGATGAGGAGGGCAAGCTGGCCTTCCAGTGGCTCTGCCAGAAGTGGTCTGACAACCTCCACTACTTCCTGCCACCAGCTGTGGGTGAGGAGCCACAAGACTTTGATGAGGACACTCTCTTTGACCAAGCCTTCTACCTGCAGTGTCTCCTCATGGCCAGGCTCTACTACCTTGGAGGCGGCCAGCAGCGTCAGATCTATGCTGGCATGCTCCTAGGTGACATCTCCTGGCGCAAGGGCAAGATGGTGCTCTGGGTGCCAGCAGAGAAGGTGGCTTGCCTCAACACCTCCACCCTGCCTCTGCCACCCCAGCTCTGGACCTCGATCAAGTTCTTCAAGCAGACTGTCAGGCCACACCTCCTCACCTCTCCCAAGAAGGCCACCAACAAGAGCTGCAGCTTCTGGATCAATGCATCAAGTGGTGCCCTGCAGCCCTACCAGTTCTCTGACTACATCTGTGAGACCTACAAGGACTTCAACATTGACCTCAACATCATGCCAATTGACTTCAGGAGGATGACTGCAACTGGCCTGGTGGCAAGTATGTGTTATGGAACCTCTTCCACACACACACACACACACACACACACATACACCATTCTAAGGGTTAGGGCTGATTGAAAGCTGAGGGAGAGCTTGGGAAGCATCTGCCTGAGCCATTCTCATCATTTGGAGCCACTTGGATGCAAGTTGTATTTTAAAAATTTTTCACTTTTGGTGTGGGTCAGGTCTGCATTGAAAGTAAGATAACCCTCTCAAGGCTAAAGTGAGTAAAAACACTGCCAAGAGTAGTGGAAATGAGTGAAGGGTTTAGGGTTAGGGTTAGGGTTTAGGGTTAGGGTTAGGGTTAGGGTTAGGGTTAGGGTTAGGGTTAGGGTTAGGGTTAGGGTTAGGGTTAGGGGTTAGGGTTAGGGT
>CACVKS010000493.1:0-16694 GCA_902749335.1 Acanthamoeba triangularis
GTCACCATCACCGATCCAGCTGGCCAGGCCGCCACACCAGTCGCCGTGGTGCTGCTCGCCAACCCGCATCTCTCCAACTACCACCACTGAGTGAGCGCCCGGCTTGGTCGTGTAGGCCCACCCCTCCCTGATACCCCTTACCCGAACCAACAAAGCGTTTGTTTTTCCTTCTCCCCCCCCCTCCCGGCCCACGCCAAGCGGCCTCTTCTACACCTTTGTCTAGTCCAACATCAGCCAGGACAACTTCACCCTCGGCAGCCGATTCTACGATGTACTCTCACCCCACACCCACTGTCACTGTCACCGCTTTCGTTCCTCTTTTCGTCGCTTTCGTTCTTGCTTCATCACGCAACTACCAACACTCTTGCGGCGTGGTGCAGGTTCAGCTGTTTGACTCGGTTCCCTCGCCGACGCCGGGGCAACTGCAGTTAGAACACGCGATTAATCGCATCCTGATTCGGGACGTCGAGTCGCCGGTCGACGCCACGCTGGGCGAGTGCACGCGGCCGGCGAAAGCCACCCCGGTGCCCTCGTCGTCGGGACCGAGCATCGAGGCCATTGTAGTGCCCACGGTGCCGGGCTCGCTGCTCCTTCTGCTCACGCTGACGCTCGTAGGGTTGTGGCCTGGCCTGGCCTTGCTCTACCGGAAGAAGCACCGCAAGTACTTCGAGGCCAAGGAACACTCCGGCGATGCTGAGCACGGCACGGAGCTCGAGTCCAAGTTCACCTTCCGGTACCCTTCTCTTTCGCTCTCTCGCATCGCTTTCTCGTTTTCTTTTCCTTCGTTTTCGTTCTTTAGGCTGAACAACGCTATTATGGGCAGGGAGATCGACGGCAGGGATCTGCGGCTGGGCAAGCTGATGGCCGAGGGCGTTCGGCAAGGTCTACAAGGGCGAGTACCGGTACTGTTCCGCCCGATTGCTTGCTGGCTTCCGCGCGGTGTTGGAACTACTTCAAGTATCTCACAACTGGCGTGCCGTAGCTACTTTGCTGTGTGCCGTGGCGGGTTCGTTCAAAAGTCAACTTATTATTTTTTCTGTTACTACAGGGAGTGTCCCTGCCCCACCTTCAGCGTCGATGCCATCACCGCCGCCTGCGGTTGCCAGTACCATCTGCGTCGGCGTCATCGACATCGATGACGGCGTCTTCACCCGCACATGCACAGGTGAGCCCGTCGACTTCTTTTTGTTTCGTTTCGTGATCGATCAGTCAGTGACTGTTCGTCTCACCATCGTCCCGCTCTGCAGCCGTCGAAGTGGCTGTTGGTGGACGCGGACAACTTCCTCCTGTACGAGCGGCTCATGTCAGCTTCGCGCTCGTCCGTCTACATGCCACCCACTCTCGTGGTCAACCGTAACCCGCGTTTGTCATCTCGGCCGCCGCCGCGCCCGGTCTTCTCCTCGCTCTTCCTGCTTTCTGCTTTCCGGCCCAGACAACGGCGTGAAGAATCGCATGGACTTAAACGATCTCATTACCCGGATTCCAATGGTACGACAAGGCGCCTTGTCGTGCTGAGGTCCCCACGCAACGGAGGGCAGCGAGGCGAGCGAGACGCAGCTTCATCAACTTGTCCAACTTCGAGCTCGAATACACGTTCACCCTCGTACCCGGCAACGCTTTCATCACCACCGGTTACCTTCAGGTGATGCGCTCACCACGAACACGAAAGCGACGGCGTGTCGGGGATAGACCTCCGACGATTCTGCAACGACGCTTCGCTGCAGCACGGTACCCCAGGGCCTCGCAGCAGGAAGCTGTCGGTGGATGACCAAGCTCACGTTGTGCCAGTACGACGTTAACGACGACAAGAGCAAGACCGAGGAGAACGTCCGGCCGTTCCTCGTCGGTTTCTGCGCGGATTCTCTCTCGACCTTTGTCGACATCTTCAACGAAGCGCTCCTCCGGCCGACCTGGGCTGGCCGAAATCGACCCCCGAGGCCAAGCGCGACGAGATGGCCCAGCAGCAGCGCCTGAGGAAGGAGACGCGCCGAGTGACTACGAGCAGCGACGCAAGGCGAGGAGCGAACGCGGCAACCAGTCATCATCGCGGGAGGGCACTGCGGCGATCGGCGGCGGCAGCAACAGCAGTGTCGGCAGCAGAGAAGGGAGCGGAGCGGACGGACTGGACCAGTGTCGCGAATCCGCGAGAGCCTGCCGCCAGAGATTGCAAAGAAGAACCGCAAGCAGGATGAGATACGCATCGAGGAGGCGCGCAGGCGAGACCGCGGTCGCCGCCGCTCGTCTCTCACCTCCGACGGGAACGGCGACGCTGAAGAGAAGGACAAGGTCTATCTTGGCAGAGGCCCGGTCCAGAATGGCATCCTGTGCCCGGATCCGCGCAAGATGAAGATCATCCCCGACTACTGGCACACGCCCGGCGACAGCCGCCTGCTCCCAGACCCTGTGTACGACCGACAGCCCCCCACTCGTGGCGTCTTGTTGTTCGAAAGCTGAAATGTGGGCATTTCTCTCACCGTTATCTTGCACAGTTCCATTTCGAGCTTCTGCGCGACCGCCAAGTCCGGCCTTTCGATCAACCTGCGCCTCTACAGCGGCCTCGACTGGCCTGGCCTGCCCTCGCTCATGCGATTCCAAAGGCACGAAAGCAATATATCATGCGCAGTGATGGGTATTGGGTTCATGAGCTGAACCGGTAGCTAACGGAAATGGTGGTTTGGATGGCGCAGAAACCATCCTGGACCGGCAGATGGATTCGTTCTTTAAGGTGCGGCTGACTGGCCTCAAGCTGCGCTTCGACGAATTCCTCCGCCAGCCGCTCTTCCCGGTACTGCCCACCCAAGCCGCTTGCGGTTGGCGCACTCACGGCGAAATCCTTTCGCTTCCTCACGGTTTGCTTCACCTTTCTCTCTCTCTCGTGGTGGGACGCGGTGCTTTCTGCGCAGTATGGCCATAGATCCAACCATGCGCCCTTGTCTCCCACAAGTTCAACTCCATCCATCAAAAGAATGAAGCTCAGGTATCTCGTAGTCCGCCTCTCTGTGGCTCTCAGGTATCCGACCAGTCTGTGCTTACTTGTTTCCTTCCTTCAACCCAGCGCGGCAAAGTGGATTTTTCTTTGCGCACAACAAGAAGAAGGATAGGTTGGCCGAGGCGGCGATGCTCTGCTTCGCCCTCACGCGACCGTGGCGGCCACCTTACACGCACTAGTGCCATAAGAAGGACGAGAAGAACGGAGGAGTGGACGGCGCAAACGACGAGAGCGATGAAGATGAGATGGACGAGGACCCGACAAGGAGTACAAGGTGCACGAAAACGTACTTATGCTGCTGCTATTCAGTCACCACCCCTTCATCCCGCTGGCCACCACTGAGCTCCCCACCACGCCGCCCATGCTTATCCGTACGTCGAAATCTTTTCCTTTTACTTATTATATATATATTTCTTATTGCATTTCTAGCTTTGTTGTGCAGTGGCTGGGTTTACGGTACTCATCACTGCTGTGTGGGCTGCTACTGCACAGGCGGGTTCCGCGTTGGTCCACTGGTGATACGGATGGGCTTCGGGAGCCATCGTGGCCAACCTGCCGGCCCTACCCGTGCCCGCCCGACGTTTATGCCATCGGCGAGTACATCAACACCGGCACCATCGGAGTACGGACCCGCGCACGAGCTCTTCTGGCCCACACGCACCACCGCACACGCACCATCACACAAAGGGAGACACGAAAGTTGACTAACGTGGTTCACCTGTTGCATTAAGCAGAGTGCTCCAGGGCACGCGTCGAGTGTGACGTGTACCTGTCGACCCAAGCGCTGTCGTCATCATCGTCCTTCGTGTCGTCGGTCTACGCCCAGGCGGCCCAGCTCGCCTTCAAGGGGCTCGAGGGCGCCCCGCTCGCCATCGGCGCCGGCAGCTGTGTGCCCATCGACAACGATGACAGATACGACTAAAGCGACCAGGCGACAGCGACACGAGAACGCGAACGCGAACGAAGAGCAGAAGCCGAGGAGGAAGGATAAGCTGGCCCGAAGGCAGAGGGAGGAAGGCCGAGATTGGCGGAGGAGCGCATGAAGGGTCGTCTTGGTACTGCTCGCCCACCTTGTTTTATTTCTCATGGCCTTTTGGATCCTGGGCTCGTCACCTGACCCCTCCTCTCCCAGCGTGCTAGTGCGTACAGAGCAGAGCGAGGACTTTGATGAGGAGGAAGCCGAGAAGCTCGAGGTCGAAAACGAGAAGGAGGGGGAAGTGATGGCCGAGCTCGGCGAGGTGATCGGCGGCGAGCTCGCCAAGGTCCACAAGGCCGGCGACGGCGTGCTCCTCCGAAACCCTCCTCCCCATCGCCATTCAGCTCATGGTGCGCACGACATGTCGTACCCCCCCCCAACATCCCTTTTTCGTGGGCACACACCCACAGCACCTCGCTTTAGAAGGCGCCGCACGATCGTCCCGCTCGGTCTCTGCATGCTCGACGACATGCTGGAGAACTGCGAAGGAGCCGCCCTGCCTCTCTACCAGACGTTCCTGCCGGCCAGGGTCAACTATATCACCGACTCCAACCCCTCGGTTCGTCAGGCTGCCGTGTTCGAGTTAGGCGGCTCCAGCATGGGTTCCATCCTCCTCGGTACTCTCTCTCTCTCTCTCTCTCTCTTTGTTTTCTCTTACCGACCGCGCACTGTTCACCGACGAGGCCTCGCGCGAGCGAATGTCACACAAGTGTTGCCGGTTTTGCTACCTTGGGGTCGCCATTGGCGTGTGAGGCCGATAGAAGTTATGGGCGATGCTTTGCTCCACTACAACCAAAGTGCGCGCCACACGCGCCACGCACACCCACCGCCGCACACGCACACGCTCGTGCCGTCACTAGAGACACGGCCGGCTGCGTGATCACTAACTGTGCTCAACCTCGGAACCTCGGGGACTTGAAGTCAGGCATTTAAAGAAGTCTTGAATAAAATGCACGCGCCGCGTGCCCCCGACCACAGGGAGTTGACGCACGCTCGGCCCAACTAACTTGAACCGTCGGTGCGCTCGATCTTGGGGACAATGCACGCGCACTGCACACTTTAGCATGAGTCATACATGCAGAGCGACATACCGAGATGCGTGCGCTGCGGCAGGGATGGCATTCGACCCTGCGCTCGCGTGTCGGTGGTGTGCACGCACACGCACACGCAAATGCACGCGCAGCACCGCACACGCCAAGAAAAAACCTCTCGCAAGATACTTGTCGCAACAACAGTTGTTATTAATACAGTTATGTGCATGTTTGCTTCAACATGCTGTGTGCCCCAGCTCTGCGAGAGGTTACCTCGGCGGGGGTGTGTGTGCATTTGCGTGGTTCGTGGTGCGCCCCCGCGCATACACACACGCCCCGCGCATACACGCAAACGAACACACACGTCACGAACACGCACACGTCACGGAACGCACAAGCACGCACCATCCACGCACACGCACTACGCACCACGCACACAATTGCACACGCAAATGCGAACGCACGCACCACGCAAATACACACACACCACACACAGCACAGACGCATACGAGCACACGCACACGCACACGCCAATGCACACACGCGCCTGCACACTCCCCACACGTACACAAACGCACACTCACCATCGCACGCGCAAGCGCACAATGAACCGCGCAATTGCACACGCACCACGTACCACGAACCACGCACCACGCACCACGCAAATGCACGCGCACATAGGCGTTCGGCCGCGACACGGTAGATGGCGGTATGAGGGCTGAGAGCAATGCGGGGTCGCGACCGGGTGTGAACTTCTGCCGGGCGAGCCACTGCACTTAGGGCTGACCGTGCTTCAGGCCTCCAAGGATGCGGGTCGGTCGCAGGCCGTTGCGGCCCCGTATGGCGCCGGCGAAGCGCGCGTCGGTAGAGGCCAGCTGCGCGGAGGCCGTCCCACGGTTCCTGTAGAACAGCTCGTCCTTCGCTGCCGGACACATCTTGTGGATGATTATGATCTGCTCGTTGCACTGGAGGGATTCTGGTCCTCGTCAGCGGACTGTGTCGTGATGCCGACGCAGAGTGGACACTGGACGGCACAAGAGAAAAGAGAACCAATTGTTCCTCTCGGAGCGTTCGCTCTTCCTCCTGGTCACCGACGTCTCCAAGCGGCTCGAGTTGGCCGACAGGGTTAATTCCTGCGTTATGCCACGAAGCCACAAACAGCAAAAAGGTCGAGTCAGCCCTGTCGGCCAACTCCGAAAGTGGAGTGTAAAGAGGATCGCGGCGAGGTACCGGCAAAGTACCAAGTGGTGAGCGAGATCTCCTTGGTCTCCTTGCAGTCACGCTGTTGCTGCTGGTGCCCGCCACCGATAACGTGGCCGCCGTGATGGGTGGCCGTCGCACTGCCGGAGGCCATCCACCGACCACCTGCCATCAAGAGGGAACGGTTGTTGGTCGGCGGGCGAGTACAACTGCAGCTCTTCCGCGAGCGTCACAACAGCCGCAGCCGCAGCATCAGGTTAAAAGAAATATTTAAGAAACAATTTAATCTTTTTTAAAAAAGAAGAAAAAAGAAAAACGGTTAAATTTAATTTTAATCGCCACGTTGCGCGTGTCCCTCCTTCACAGAGAAGGAGTGCACCATTCCCTTCCCAAGGGTCAGGTTTCCTGATTTGGCGCCGAATCAAGAAACATGTTTGTGGTGAAGAGAAAAATTGGTTTTCTCTTTGATTTGTGTCGTGTCTCCAGAGAGCGCCTTTCACCGAAATCAAAGAGAAAGATCTTCAAGGGAGGCAGGTCGGCAGCGGGTGGAGGCCTTAGGGAGGGTGGAGCCGCACTGCCAATGGCTGGATTGGGCGCGATGGCGACGACGGCGACGATGGGCAACGGCCCGAGCCATGCGTGCGGTCGTTGAGTTCAACGTGCACCACTCTGAGGTGCACCGTATGCATACGCTCGATCCTGAATCCGGGGGCGATGATGACTACGCCCCTTGGCGATTCGTCGATTGACTTTACCGCTTCGTCGTGACCTACGCCCATTTCCTCGTCTGGCCAGTACGTCGCAGGAGCCAAATCCTTCTCTGTCCTCCATTTCGTTCGCATCATCAGCAGGCCGAGCACGAGCGAGGTCCTCGGAGGTGCTGCACGCGCCGTCTAATGAAACCCCATCGGTGGTACGCTCCTTTCGTCTTCTTCTTCTTCTTCTTCGGCTTGGCTGCTGGTGGCCAAGGTGTTTGCTAAATTGGTGGTGCTTGGATAGTCTGCCATGCAATCTTCCCGTTTTGCTTTCCCGATGGCATCGCAGTGAGAGGGGATCCGGCCAGTTCACGCGTTCGTGCTCACCGCGGCCTGCTGGGCGGGCGCCTCTACGGTCTCTGCCTCGTCTTCCCCGAGTGCCACCTCCTCCCTGCAGCTCCCCGTACTGCAACCACCACCTCCTTCGCTTTCGCGTTCGCCCTATCTCCATGCGCTCACTCGCCTTCGGGATTGGGCCTGCTGCAGCTGGACCGCCGCTGCCCGGACACAGGCACTGGCCAAAGTACGGCTACTTTTCCAAGTGCCCGTGCATCGTCTCCCAGAAGATCTTCATGAACACCTTGGAGCACCTTCTCGCATCGTACGTCCCCTCTTCTTGTCTACTTCGACATAGAGCAGCTCCTTGAGCTTGGTGTCGGTCGTTGCTAGCCAAGTGACTATATCGTCAACCACCAACCATTGACCGACTCGGTGACCCACACACAACCAACAATCAGACTCAATCTCTTGAGCAAGCCGCCCTCCTAAAGACTCCTGCCCCAGCTCCAGGTCCGTCCTCTCTCTTATTCTCTGCTGCTACTTCTTCTACTTTCTACTGCTATCTTTTGACCCGAGGCTTGGCCTCCTGCACCCGGCGCCCAGGTCGGGTCGATATCACGTTCTCGCTTCCTAACAGCCCCCGATTTCACATTCTACCAACCATCGCGATACAGGGGTTCCCTCTCATCGACGTACGCGCTTCTTCCCTCGCACTCTCGCTTTATTACTTGGCGGCCCGAGTTCCCCTCACACAAGATTACGCCCAGCGCCTCCCCCCCTCAATCCACGCAGTCCCGTCTCTCACATTAAACGTGGCTGAAAGTCTTAGACTTTGTGTGCCCATCGGTTCACCAGCAGGCGAGCTGATCGAGGCGGCCCATGACTCGAGATCATCGATCTGGCCTCCCCCGCCATGCGCAGCGTACCTGCTTGTCCCAGAAGAAGAGCACGACGACGTTGAACGTCCCGCAGCCCAGCCTTTGTGATAGTTGATGTAGTCTTCGAAGAGGTCGTCATTGACGCACGCAGAAGAAAAACGCAATCATATTATTGGACACTGCGCGAAGAGCATGCTTTTCTTTGCCTCGAGCTCATCTTCCTTGCTCGTGCCTTGGACACGGTGCCTAAGTCGCATGGGCTTCGTGGTTGAGAAAAAAGAGGACTCTTTCCGCGTTCTCCTGCATTGGAGTGTCGAAATCCTGGACCTGGGATGGGGGAGTGATAAACTCGGCTTCGAGCAGGTTCTCCTCCGTAGGCGCTGGAGGCAGGGTGGTGGCATGCTCTCGCGGCCACGCAGGTGCAGGAGCTGCTGCTCTAGCCAGAGCTGGAGCAAGGGTGAGTCAGTCCCTGCTAATTACTTCTTGAGAGGGGGGGGGGAATGGCGATGTCGGCTACCATGTAGGAAGTCCTGGAGTCCGAGTCGAATAACAAGGATCGGCAGATGGAGCACGACGAGTGCAACCCAGCCAATGGAAACAAGAACGCGGATAATGATAACCCTCGTACTGCCACTCATCTCTACTCAAAGGCGTGCTTGTGTGGCTTGTCGAAGGGGTTCAAACTACGTGGACAATGTGATTGGCTGTTTCTGCAAGAGCCGCCAAATTTTCCTCTTTTTTTTGCTTTTCTTCTTTATTGCTCTTTTGTTGCTGGTCGGGGAGTGACACACCGCAACGGCGCCAGCCAAGCCCATGACGAGGCTGAGTGCGACTCAAGTAAGAGCGGCAACAACAGGCAGCCCCAGTTAGAGCTGAGAATGCCGCGACAGCAGTAAGCGGAAGGGAGGTTTATGGGCAACGGGGACAAGAGGAGGTCCTCGTCGGCGCTCCTTCGGTGCTGGAGCAGAAGGTGTGCTCGATGCCCTGCGACAGTAATGACGAGGCGGCACGCGACAGCGATGGCGATGACGAGTGCGTGTGCACCGACGGCGACTGGTGCCAAAACAGTGCGTGCCCGCCCCACCTATATGCGCAACGCCATATCTCTTTGATGCTTTTTGCACTTCTTCTTTTTTCCTTTTTCTTCTTCTTCTTTTTATTTTTTTTTTTATTTAAAAAAAAAAGCGCAGACTGGGGCCAGCCTTTTGCGCCCCTGCTCGCCGACCATTCCGCTCCCGCCCCCTGGTGGAGTAGCGGCAGCACGAGACCTCCCTAATCTTGCTGCGATGCGACGCGACCGTCTATATGACCAGCCACTTTCCCAAGGACGCGGACGACGCTACTCAGAGGCACTGTTTTATTCTCTCAATCTCTCCTTCTTCTTCGCGTACACGCACCAGTGCACACTCACCATCGCACACGCACACCGTCCACACTTCGATAGGAGAATGATTTTGGGGCGTGGAAGGACCGCTTGCACGACTGATGGCCGATTTCCGCGACATCGGTATGTGAGCTGGTGAGGTACCGCAAGTTTCCGTTTTCTTTTTCTTTTTTTTCTTTTTCTTTTTCTTTTTCTTTTCTTTGGACTGCCACCAGAGAGCGACTGACAGTCGCGTAATTGCGTGCGTGCGTGGGTGCCGGCAAGGCCCGGGTGGAGTACCTCTCTTCGCATCTGCCCCGACTCGATATCATCATCAACAACGCCGCGCAGACAAGTTGCACGGTAACACCGACACATAGAGAGTGATTCAATTGATTACTTTTGTGACGCACACTCCTCACTCTCTTTTCCGGTTCCAGGCATACACGGCGCTTGCCGTGTGCGGACAGCACAACCTGGTCGACCAGGCTAAGCTCATCTTTATGGTACCGCCGCACTCCCCTTTGGCTTAGCCTCCCATTTGGTGCCTCCCTCAATGCAATCAAATCAAACCCGCGCGTTCCTTGTATGTCCTCGTACGCCACACGACAGATCATGGGCATGCAGAAGTACCGAGAAAGGAGATATGGCGATTCAGTGGTTCTTGCGAGCTGCTCACCAGCGTACGTCGCCTTGATCGTGTTTGCGTGTGATCCATGCTGGTGCGGCGTCTGACTCTCCATCTCAGAGCCGATTGTCGCAAGTGGCGAACAAGCTGGTGAACGATTGCTGCCAGGGCAAGAGCATCAACGCAGACGAAGTCACGGCGGTGGTCGAGCAGTTGGACAAGGATTTCATCTTCTCCGAACGGTTGGTGTTCTTGAGCAAGGTCAGGGATCTCAACATCTTCAAAGAGGTACCATATTCTCTCTCACTTTCTTTCTCTCTCCCTCTCTCTCTCTCCTCGTCCCATTTGCATCGCATTTGCACCACTGCGCGCACACACGGGACTCATCCGCATTCACGTCGGCTGCCTCTCCAGCAAAAGAACTGGCGTGCGGTTGCCGAATTGACGGTGGAGGTGCTCTCCAAAAACGTGGCTTCTCGCTGCTACTGGATCCGACTCCTTCGCGAAGTCGTTCCTCTGCTCGAAGGTGCTCTCTCTCTCTCTCTCTCACCATCTCGCACTTTCTCATCCACATGGTCTGAGTGTTCTCATCTTCCTCCTCGCCAGCCACGCCCGTTCTGTTTGGCTTCTACCAAACCGAGTCGAGGCCTCACTGGAGGATATCACGTCGGCCCACTACAGCAAAGGGTGCGTCGTCAAATAATTGTGTTCTTCGTGTCCTGGGCGTATTGACGGACTGTGTGTGTGTGGTGTGTGTGTGTGTGTGTGTGGTGTGTGTGTGTAGGCCCTCTCAATTCTACGAACCTGCAACCAACCGAGGCCAGCCCAACTTCCTCCTTCCGCCCCAGCAGCAAGCACGTCCCCTATCGCGACTCGAAGCTGACTCACATTCTTCGCGTACGCGTGCCTCGGACCCGCGAACGTGTGTTGACTTTGAATACGACATGTAATGTGTGTCGTGCGTGTCGTGCGTGTCGTGTGTGTCGTGTGTCATGTCGGCTCTGCGCAGGATTCGATGGGCGCTGACGCTCGTGCTGTGCTGCTCGCCGCACCCCTTCGATGGCGAACGAACCCTGTCGACCCTCCGATTTGGCCAAAAGTACCGTCCCTCTTCTATTCTTCTTTTCTCTTCTTCTTTTCTCATTCTAATGTTTTTTGTTTTTTTTAAAAAAAAAATAAAAGGGGGGGGGGCGAAGTCGCTGCGCAACATCGTCACCGTCAACCGACAGCGAAGCAACTACGAACTGCTACAGATCATCGAAATGCTCAAGAAGTGCGCGTGCCTTCTCCGGCCTCGCCTCGCCTCGTTTCGCGGCACACGCGCGCGTGCGTGCGGCAGTGGTTCTCATCTCGCGCGACGTTTCCAGGGAGTTACTGGCCATGAAGAAATATGCTGAGTATCTGGAGGAGGAGCTGCGCAAGCTCAAGAGACCCAACTGGAAGCCCTCCATGCCGCGACCCAACTTTGTACGCCAGGGCTCCCCCAGTCTGTGTCGACACAGTGCCTGCACTCACCCAATGAACTGGGTGTATGCATGTCGTGCCCGTGCGTGCCATGCGTGTCGTGCGCCACGTGTGGTTGGTGTGTGTGTGTGTGTGTCGTGGCGCGCAGATGAGTGTGCGCATCACGAGCATGGAGAAAAAGAAAAGGGCACGAAAGCACCGCCACAAGTGGCAGCGCTGGCGCCGGCGGTGTTGGTGGCGGCGGCGGCGCCAAGGGCGCGCAGGCAACGACAGGAAGCGCAGGCGGCGGCGGCGGCGTGGCCGGTGGCGGCTGCCATCCCTATTACGAGGGCGAGGCGGAGGAAGAGCCGACGGACGGCGAGATCGGCGGCGATGTGATCGATGCGCTGGACATCGCCCAGCTCAAGGTCGAGCTCGAAACCGCGCGCGAGGAGGGCCAGATGCGCATCGATGAACTCACGCGCGAGCTCAAGGAGGTGCACTTCACACCACACGACGCACACGCGCACGCACACGCACCGCCGCACACACGACCGCACACGCACAGAAGAGAACCCACGGTGGTGTTGGGTAGGCGGCCGAGCAAGCCGAGGAGGACCGAGAGAAGATGAAGAAGCTGGCGGAGGAGCTGGCGGCCAAGCAGCGGGAACTGAGAACTGGACCAGATGCGGCGAGAGGCCGAGGACAAAGAGGACGCCCTCAAGAGCCAGGTCTCCGAGCTGCGCTACGAGGCCCAAAAGGCCACTATATGTACCCAGTCCCCCTGCCCGTTTATCGTCATACCGCTCGCTTACTTTTTTTCCTTATTTTCCAGTTTTTCCTTTTTTCTTTTTCCTTCCCCTAGGCGGAAGCGGAAGCGGAGGCCAAGGTCAGTATGCTCGCGCTCACCAACGCAGATCTGCTCAGGTGTGTTCCAGCACTCGCACGAACTCGCCTTGAACGCGCGGCTTACAACACACGACACACACCGTCGCACATGATATGAACGACGTAGGCGATGGAGAAAGCCAAAGCTGGCCTGGCCCTCCTGCACGAGAGCCACCGCCAGCAGGAGGAGAACGAGCGACGACGGCGCGCGCAAGAGCGGGCCGAACTCGAGCGCGCGTTCGCGGCGGCCGCGGCCGAGCGCGAGCGACAGATCAGGCAGGAAATGACCGACAACGCCGCCCGCGACAGCGCCGACGAGCAGCGGCGGCAGGCCACCATTATGGCGGCCGAGCGGCGACGACCAGCCCCGATCGGCTGACGTCAGCAACGTCGACAACAAAGGAGACGGGGCACGGCGGGGCCTGCCCGCACTGCGGACGCTCCCAGGCCGGCGACGACGGTGGCCACTAGCGGGCGTGACGTCAGCAGCACCAACGACGCGGGCGCCGAGCGCGTGCGACCGGACCAAGGCAAGCCCAGCAAGCCCACCGACAGTCAAACAGCCCAGTCGGCCGGCGGCGGCGGCGACACGCAGCCGGTTACGGGCGACCAGCCGCGAAGCCGGCGGCGTAGCGAAGTGGTCCTGGGCGGCGACAGGCGCAGCAGCCTTGGACAGGCCGCGTTGTCGGCAGCAACAACGGAGGCCGGCTCGGGCAGCGCCGCTGGCGCTGGTGACGTCAGCGGCCAGCGGCCGGCCGGCGAAAATGGGGCGGAGGAGACGGCGGTGAATACGGGGAATGACAAGACTGTGACGACGCGCACCCGGGTGGGACGACAAGACCCGTAAGTCGCGGACCGAATCGGGCACGCGCATCGACCAGTCAGCTGCTGGCCCAGCTCAGGACCTCGGGCGAGGTCGAGGCCAGCGAGGGCGTCGGCTGCCGCAGCGCGAAGGAGATCGAGCGCGAGGCCTCCACATAGGCCGTCGTCCAGGAATTCTCCTTCGGTGCCGAAACACACGACACACACAACACACACAACACACACAACACACACGCCACACGCACACGACACACACGACACGCACTCATCACCGCACACGCACACACGCAGGTGTGCTCGAAACGCTGGAGCAGCTGCGTCGTCAGGTCTCACAGTCCTAGGCCCTGAACGTACGCTTCCATCATCGTCATCACGCAGTGGTGTGCGATGGTCAAGTGTGTGCGATGTGTGCGTGTGCGCTAAACCGGGAAAAAACAGGGCATCGACGCCAAGAAGCTGCGGAATGTTGAGAGTCGCATTCAGGAGATGCAGAAAACGCTGCTCAAGGAGAAGGAGGCCAAGAACCGCGTACAGGACGCGTTCGCGTGTCGGCCGTCGTTTCATTCGCTGGCCTCACTTGGCGTCGGGGAGACGACGAGGTCGCGACGGCGCCTGCAGCGGAAGGTGGTGATGACAGCGAAGCCGATGACAACATGAGCGCGGCGTGATGCAAGGGCGGCGGCGCGACTTTCCGCTCGGGGTGCTCACCAGCGAGGACGAGCAGATCGACCTGCGCGAGAAGAACAGCTGGAGGCTGCACCTGGACCTCGAGGTCTCCACCCTTGATTCAAGGGTGGCCTCAAGGTTCAGGTACGAGCTGTACCCGTCGTGGTGGTGGTGACTGTTTTTCGCTGACACGTAAAACAATGTGCGGGCGCAGGCGGGCATTGCGATAGCGCCGTTCCTGATTAACGGCCGGCTACGCGGGCTGATGAAGCGATCGCCGCCGCTCGCTCGCTCGGGACCCACGTCCACCGCCCCGAGGCCAAATTCATCGTCAATGTGTCGGCCAGGGAAGGTCAGTTTTACCACTTCAAGACCGATCGCCACCCGCACACCAACATGTCAAGGTAACAACCCAACCTCAACCAACATTACCATCTCAATCTCTGTGGCCACCCCATAGACCAGCAGCACAAGAAAGTGGGCGATATCGAAGACATGGTCGAGAAGTACAAGAACGTGGTTCCCACGGGCACCGAGGCCAAGATACGTGGCTTCATGCGGTACCCACGCAAGAAGCACGCACTCCGACCAAGGAGCGAGTCGGCAACTTCGGCGAGATCTTCGTGGCGCACGCCGACGCCGATGGACCCACGCACGGACTTCAATGCGCTGGTGTACGTGGACAAGTGGGAAAAGGCCTACTGAGTCCTCAGCAAGACCAACAGCTTCCCCGAGTTCACGGGCCGCGCCTGTCCCGCTCCCTGCGAGGTACCTCTAATGCTAGTGGCCTTCCGGAAGTCTCAAGCCTCATTCGCATTTTCTTTCCCACAGTGCTGGGAATCAACTCATCCGCAGTCACGATCAAGGATCTCGAATACGTACGTGAGCAACACACACACACACACACACACACACACACACACACACACAATGGTGACCACAACTAAACACCACTCTGTGACGTCAAACTGCCACTCCAGAACATCATCGATCGCGCGTGGCTGGCAGGGGGATTGTGTCGTGCCCTTCCCTGCCGCCCCTCGTGCGAACCGGCAAGTCGGTGGTGCATACACACCTTACAAGCCATTTAGCTATCTTCTTAAATTCCATTTTTGGCTCCTTTTGATGGTGTAGCTGACGTCACGCGCGCCTCGCATACCAGCCCGGCCGCGGCCCGCCCTTCCAGTCCCTCTAATCCGACAAGGAGCTCGACTGGCCGCTGCGCCTGGAGATCGCAAGGACATCGGTACCCAATGCGCGCATGCTTACATCTCTCTCTCTATCTCTACTATTCGCGGGCAGAGTCCGCGGTTTCTGATCGCGATCTCTGTTTCCTCTGTCGACTTGCAGTCAAGGGCTCACCACCGGTCATGCACCAACCGACGCGATCTATGTATAACAGTATTTGAATGAACGAAAAAAGAGACAAAGCATCACAAAAACGTTCGACCCGCTGCAGGGTGGGTGTGGCAGGCGGGGTTGAGCTTCCACGACTCGGCAAGAGTGAGCCTCAGGCTTACCCGCGCGTGAGAAGGGGTGTAGTGGGCCGTGTAGCGCTTGGGGACACGGGAGCTCGGGTGATGAGCCCCTGGATAGCACCTATCCCACTCGGTCCAGCCGTACTCGCCGTGAAGCTCGGAGTAGAGGGCAGGCGAGCGACCGTCGAGAACGGACTCCTGCTCGAACGAGAAGCTGAGGGGCACAAAGTCCTCCGACGAGTCGTCGTCGTCCTCCTTGCCGAAGAAGTGCTCGTCGGAGGAGCTGCCGCCGTCGAGGAGTGGGAGGACCCCGTCTCCATTCCACGGAGGGCAGACGCCGGGCGTGAGCAGAAGGGGCAGACGTTGGGGCAAAGAAGCTTCCCGGGTCTCGGGCACCAAGTCGGGCGACTAGGGCGCCCTAGTCGCGTCCCATCGAAGCGTAGAGGACCGTGTAGGGAGAGGGGCGATCGGACTGAGCGTTCTGATGACGTACTCATGATCAGACGTAGCGGAGCTGACCTTAGGAAGAAGTAGAGACAGAAGAAGAAGACCATCACGAACACGGCAAGAAGCGCGATCAAATCGGGCATCGCTCTCAACGCCGTAGCAACCTGGTCTGCGCGTGGTGGGTGATAGAGTTGGTGTGAAAAGAGGTAGAGAAGCGAAACGCATGGATAGGAGAGGTGTGCCTGCGTTCCATGTCGACACAAATTCTTCCCGCTCTTTCACCAAGAGAGAAAAAGAGAGAATGTCCTTTTCTTGAAGGTGTTTGCCTCCCTGGCCGTTGGCCGTGGTCCAAGCATAATCGGCCACCTGCTGCGGAATGGTGGTGGGCGTGGCGGCAACCCGCACCGCGAGCTAGGAAAAGGTACGCACGCATCACACACCCAAGCCTTCAGAAAATCGTTAACGATGCTTTATATTTGTCTCTACATCAATTAATTGACGATGAATTCTTCTTCTTCTTCTTATCTCTACGAACCTGGCCAAGGACCATTTCTGGCGGTGCTGCCGTACGGACGCCGCTCAACCCCCGCTCTACTTCTCGGTAGAGGACTAAGTAGTCCCTCCCCCTCAGTGCATTTGCGTTCTCCCTGCTTCATCACCAAGCTACTCACAACTGCGAATAAAGGACTCCCCTTTTGACCGCACCTTCATCGGATGGAGATCGCCGCGGTATTCGCCCAGGCCGCACAATACTGGAAGAACCCGGCGGGGGGGAAGTTAGCTTCCGGACCGCGGCCACAGCCCCCGACTCTTGAGCGACGTTTCAAGGCCTTGAGAGACAGGTGCGGACC
>CACVKS010000494.1:0-24165 GCA_902749335.1 Acanthamoeba triangularis
GCATATTCTCGAGGAGAGTCGCCGCCTCTTTCGCAGCCTTTCCGAAGAGGGTATGCGCGCTTGCCCGCGGCATGGCCGCTCTGTCGTTGGTCGTTGGTCGTTGGTGGTGTTGTGCGACAGAGAACTCATCACGCGCACGTCGCACACTACGTCTGCAGGGGGCGATCCGTTGGGCAAGTCGCACGCGAGCGTGCCCTACTTGTCGCGCATGATCAGCCGGCCCAACTTCCTGAAGGTGCTGGGCATGCTCAACGTCAGCCTCTCGCCCGCCGAGCAGGCCGATCTCTTCGCCGCCATGGTACTACTACTCTCTATGTGTGCGTGCCGTGTGCCGTGTGCCGTGTGCCGTGTGCCATCGACCGTCAGTCGTGTCGTTGGTCGTGTCGTGTGTCTCACCACCGCACGCACACGCGTCAGGACGTGGATAAAAACGGAGTGGTGGACTATGTGGAGTGGCTCGAGTCGGTCCAGCCCAACGACGCCACGCTGCACCCGTTCTTTTGCGCCAACGGCGGTAACGGGGGCGAGTCGACGCTGCTGCCCAAGCTCAATCCGCGCGAGGCGCAGCAGATGGACAACATGGTTGACCGGCTGGAGCGGCTGGCCGAGCGGGCGGCCGCGCAGCGGGTGCACCTCATGGTCGACGCCGAGCAGACCTACTTCCAGCCGGCCATCGACCACATGGTCCTCAACCTGCAGAAGAAGTTCAACCGCGAGTTCCCCGCCATCTACAACACCTACCAGTGCTACCTCACCAACACTGCTGGTGCGTGTCGTGTTGTGTGTCGTGTGTGCGATGTTGTACGTCATGAGCTGCACGCGCAGCTGGCACTTTCTGACACGGCAGCTGTTGTTTCCCCACAGGGCGAGTGGACATTGACTTGGCGCGGGCGGAGAGGCACGGTTACCACTTTGCCGCCAAGTTGGTGCGCGGCGCGTACATGGTCCAGGAGCGCAAGCGCGCCGCCAAGGTACCTTACGGGCACACGCACGGCACGCACGACACGCGCACTGATCACCGGGTTTGTGGTGTGTTACACGACCAAAGTTTGGGTACAAGGACCCGATATTCCCGGCTATCCAGGACACGCACGACAACTACCATCGGGTGATGGACGCCATCCTGCGCGCCAACGTCAGCCGCGGGGCGCAGGTGATGGTGGCCACCCACAACGAGCGCTCGGTGCGGTTCGCCGTCGAGAAGATGCACGAGTACGGCATCCCGCGCCAGCGTGGCGGCGTCTACTTCGGCCAGCTCCTCGGTTCGCCTTCTCCACTCCTTGTACTCTCTCTCTCTCTCTCTCTCTCTAACCTTTTCCCCCAACGCGTGTGCGTGTGCGTGTGCGGTGGTGGTGCGTGGTAAATGAAGGCATGTGCGACCACGTGTCGTTCTCGCTGGGCGCCGAGGGCTACGGGGTGTACAAGTACGTGCCGTACGGGCCGGTGCGGGAGGTGCTGCCCTACCTCATCCGCCGGGCCGAGGAGAACGGCGACCTGCTGGGCGGGGCGCAGAAGGAGCGACGCCTGATCGCTCACGAACTGCGCCGACGCACGCTGTTCTTCTGATCTCCTGCCATCATCGTGGGCGGATCCTGACTCCAGAGCTCTACCACACACAAACAAATAATAACACGAATCTTCTTTTTTTTGTTTAAATACCATAGTTGGTAAAAACCTAATATGATCTTAAATACCAACTATGGTAAAAACCTAATATGATCTTAAGTACCATAGTTGGTAAACTGCCCACTGGTTAAAAACAAAAAAATCAAAATCAAAATCCAAAACCAAAACCTAAAAACAAAGTACTACTGGAGAGGGTAGGATGAGGCGCAGGAATGCGTTGCTGCTGTTTCTGCTTGGAGTCTGTCTCTACGCCATCACCGCGCTGCGGCTCAACGCGACGCGCACAGACACCACACCAATGCTGGAGAGCATCACAGGCAAGGCAGTGGTCAGTAATCCACCTCCTCTACCACAAGACAGAGTGCCGCAGCATGAAGAGCGGAGAGGGGCGATCGATCCACCGCCACCCACACCAGCACCTGACGGTGGCCACGACGACAACTACGAGGAGCACCGGTTGTCGTGGGGAAAGCGCAGAAAAAAAAACATGTCAACATGGAGCTCCCTTTCCGGTATGGTCCACACACCACCCAAGCAGCGGAAGGCTAACAGCAAAATGAAAATGAAGGTCGCCTCCTCCAAACCTAGAGTTCGTGTTGCTCGAGCGTGGGCAGATCGTGGAACGACTAGCGCGAGTACTGCAACAGGTACCTGCCCCCAAAAGCCAACCTGACTGACTTCCCAACTCACATGAATCGACTTGCAGAAATGGCCAGACCAGTTTCCCAAGCAAGCGCTGCAGGGACTGTTGAACACGACCCCGAAGGAGCTCTGCTCCTACAAGCCACTATTTGGGGCTGCATTCCAGGACTACATAGGTGCATTGGCGTGCAGGCCCCCTGGCGATGAGGTCTATGTGCTGATTACCCTCACACTACTTCCAGGAGACTATACCCATTGGGCGTGGGGGGATATGGACACATTGTTTGGCGACCTAGCCCGGCTGGTGTCTGCGGCAGATCTGGACCGCTTTGATGTCCTATCCTTTAACCCAGGATATGGCTGGTACTACACTCAGGGCCAGTTCACCATTTTTCAGAACACCAACAAGGTGATCAACAGCTGGCAGGTACGTCCGTTGGCCCAACCACCCCTGTGTTCGATACGTGTCTAATACACTACCTCACACGCAGCAAGCCACACTAGCGGAGACGCTGCTGTTTGGCACTCCTCGCATGTGGGACGAACTGGGCTTTTCAGATTGGGCTCTGTACCAAAGCGATCTACGAATCAAGCTGGCGCCTCTTCAGGTAGGAGTCGCCTTCGATTGTTTTCTCTCCTCTTCGACCTTCTTTGTCCTTCATTCTCTCTTAGAGCGCGATTGGCTGTCTGACTCTTCTCTACCCCGCCCTCCGAGCAGTACGAGGGAAGGGAAGGATCTCGGCAAGCCAACGTGACGGTGATTTGGGACAACGGCCGCCTATTGGCCCACTGCCCCAAAGCATATGTAAGTGGCAACCGAGGCTTGCGTCGTGTGTGTGTGTGTGTGGTGTGTGGTGTGTGTGGTGTACGTTGAGCGCAACGTATGGTGAAAGTTGTGCGCTTGTCTTGTGCAGGTGACTGCGGCTCATTCACCAGCCCCGTTGCCGAAAGAGCCCATCCACAAGGCGTGCCAGTTTCAATCCACTTGGGCGTCGCCGTCCTACATGCCTGGACCCTGGACTCTTGAGAAGAATGGTACTTTCGTACGAACCCAAAATCCCTGGCAGTTGATCAACAGCACGAGAACAATCAGGTACCCTGGCGTCGTGCAAGTGGTACGGACCACAAAGGCAGCCCAGTGACTACGACACAACAACACAGGAGTTCCTCTTCCTTCACTTCAACTACGTCAAGGAAGAGATGGTGCCCCCCCCCCCAGTCTCACACCTTAGTCATCACCCGTCTGACCTGATAGGCTGGGCGCGCAGCGACCAGACAACCTGGCACGAAAAACGAGGGAGGAGATACTCGACCTGGCCGAATCAGCAAGTAGGATACAGTGGCTCTGGAATCCATTCGACCTGGTCGAGGCACCTCCCTGCGGCCAACCGCACGGAGGCTACTGTAAGAGCCTCTCCCAACCAAGACCCCTAGTTGATCTGTAGGTGTGATCTGTAAGTGTGCAGGGCTTCCTTGCTTCTCTAAAAGAAAGGTGTTGATGATAGTGTTACATCGTTGGAGCATATCTTGCTGAGCTCCGCTCGGTCGGCAGGTGTGGCGTCGGTCATGGCGATGTGGCTTACAGGGTGTGATTGTGGGTCCGTGGGGTGCAGGCACCTGCACATAGAAAAAAAGTAGGGAGTTAGTTGCGTGGAGACCGCACCTGGACTTGGACCGTACCAACCGCACTTGGGCAACACATCACGCTCCGAAAGATATTTGAAGTGCTCCCGGGCAGCCTTGGGGTGGTCCTGTGGCGTGCGTCAGATTGTGTGCCTAGGCGGTGTGACGCGTGATCGACTAACGCACCTCGAGGTTGAGGGAGAGGGAAGGATCCGCGACTGGGGCCGCCCCATTGTAGCGCGAATTCGCCATGAGCTCGTCGGTCCATTGGTCGGCCCCTTCGGAGCGAAACCACGCTGGTTCGATTACGTTGTGGAACTTATTCTTGAAATCCTGGTAGGGGAAGCACCTGTTGTGGTACTCAGGTCAATATGGAACGGTGGGTGGACAAGGAAGAAGGTGCACATGCCAGCTGCAATGCCACCCGGCAAAGGCGGACTCACTACCTAAAGTCCACCAATTCTTCACCTCCAACTTATTGGCCCCCCGTATAGCATCTGTGCCGATTCGTTTGGCACTGTGCGGCCCTTGTGAGTGAGTCACAGGCTGAAAACCACGTAGAGTGCGCACACGTACATGCGGTAGGTCGTCATCACAGCTTGTGGCCCCCACAGCCCCCCAACCTTCCAGAAGAAGCCCATTTGCGACCAACGCACGTGGATGCGCCCACCCGGCGGATAACCTGGTGCCACATAGTGACGAAGTTAGTGTGCGACACACATCTGACCGAGACAATCAATCAAACCTGTGTAGTGTCGGTAGAACATGATAGCGTCATAGTTTGGTATCTCGTCCGCATCAGTCAAGAGGATGACGTCGTCATCGTCAAGCCCGCGAAGGCCCAGCGTCAGCGAGTCTCTAGACTTACCCTCGTTTGTCCAATCGTGCTTCTCAATCTTGGTCTTGAACCCTTTTCCAAGCAAGAACACGGTCAACGATTGTGCATCCCACCATTTCCCGCCGCAGGTGGAGCAGGTTTACCTTCCCAGTATACCGTGTGACGTATCTTGGGCCAAAATCGTTGGAACCGATACCTCGACTCCCAGAAGTGTAGGCGCTTGGGCGAGCCTGTTTGCGAATAGTTGGATTCGCCGATGATGAAGTAATCTGCCGCATCCTGGCCCACCATGCACCACCACCATCACCACACCAAGTCCGTAAGAAAGTTTCTCTCCCTCACATTGTTGGAAGGTGTGATTCGTACATAGGTCTCCATAAGACGAACTTCCAGCAGGTCGAGTTCGCAGTCCAAAGGGAACACGCACACCACCCGCACTGCCTTCTCCCGTAACTTGACCTGCTGACGGATCTCCGCCGGCAGCCAGGCAGCTCCTTCCTCCTACGTTTGAAGAAAGTTGGCGTCAACTTGAGAAAAAAAAAAAAAAAAAGGAGATCTATGGGTGGTACCTCTTTCAAGAAGCGGCGCGCTTGGTCAGGCGGCAGGGTCGGCATAGGATCGGCCCACTCGAACTGGGGCTCGTGGTCCTTGTGGGAGTGAAAATGGCTGTGTTCCTTTGTGAACGGAGAGTGGTGCTGAATGAAGACGGTAGTCTCGATTACGGTGGTGGTCGTTTCCGTCTCGAGTTGGGTTTCTGGGTCGAAGCTGGACACGATAGTGGTGTTGGTTCTTGTGTGGGACCACAGACCCTCCGGTGGTGGCAGAGACGAGCCCGTTGGATCCAAGCGAGACAAGGTAAGTCCCTCTGTGACGAAGTAGCAACCAACTGCCAGCCCAAAAAATAGCAGGAGTGTGGACCACGTGTGAAGCCTGGCTCCTCGCTCCTCGCTCATCTCCAAGCTTTAGTATTTCGACAATGCTCAGGCATGGCCAGAAAGTGCGCGTTCCTAAATAGAGAGCTCAATTCTCTTTTCCTTTTGCTCGCTGTTGAGAAAAAGATGAAGATGCTGAATAGCATGAGCCCGCGATGGGTGCTCGGTCTGCTGAGCGTGGTTCTGCTGTGCAATATGCTGATGCTGCAGCTGGCGCAGTTCCCCTTGGGCGAGAAGCAGCTGGAGACCGACGAGGTGCGACAGCGGGCACACGAGGCCGGTCGCCTGGCCCTATCCCTTTACCGCGATAGCGAAGTCCTCCAGGAGCGGGTCCGCCTACTCACCCGCGAACGAGACAGCCTCCTAGCCGCAGCTGCAGCGGCCTCAGGCTCTTCCTCCTCCTCTCTAGAGTCCTCCACTGTCGGCCGGGGCTCCGAGGGTGAGTCCACTGGCAGTGTGGAGCGGTTGCTGGAGCAGGTCGGACTGCAATCGGGCGAGATGGCGCAGTTGCAACAACGCAAGGCGTCCCTTGCTCTTCAGCTCTACATCCGACGCAACCAATACCCGCCTTCGTGTAGTCCCGCAGCTGGGTTCATTTCCATACGCCGCTCATTTTCCCCTCCACCCTCCACTAGTGCCGGCTGACATCAGGCGAGAATGGTTTGGTTTGGCGGGGGTGCGTGCAGGACTCGGTTCATGGTGTGCCCGATGGTGGACTCGTGTGGATTTGGTTGTGCGCTCCACCATGCCACCTACTGCTTCATCGCCGCCCTCAGCGATAACCGTACCGTTGTATTAGAGCACGACGCCCAGAACTGGCCGCACGTTCACCCTCCGGCACCAACAGCACACAAGCAATTTGACCTTGGGTCATTTGGCGTGGCAGGTATGCCAACGGATGCACTGATGAGGGTCGGGCAGCTGGTTGGGAGTGCTACTTCGAGCCCCTCTCCTCTTGTCGCTATGCCGACCTGAGCCCCCTAGGTTTTCCCCCTGGTTTCAATGCCTTCCCAACGGACTGTTGACGTGAGGTGCGGATCTTATTTAATTTCATTAGACCCCTTACCCCAGTGGCGGCGTGGGAGCCCCGATCCGGTCACATACAGCCCCTTCTGGTCACGTCCGGACAGCGGCCCTAACTTCTTTGCGTGGGCCTCCACTGACGGTAGAGCCCCAGCTTCGAGATCAGCCACATTCCTGCTCCCCTACTCACCGTATTGGAGCCGTACAGGGGACCAAACCAACGATCCCTTCTTCATCCCACAGGTGGCTAAGGATATCCTCGGCCTGGTGCCTCACCGCGAAATCGGTATACGCCGTCTTAATGAATCTTCTCTTGATGTTAGCGCTTGCACTTGATCAGCGGACATCTTATGCTATGGTGTGGAAAATACAGGTGACCTGCGTGCCTGGTTTGTGGGGCAGCTCGAAAAGTACATGCTCCGTCCCAACCTGGCCACCAGTAAAGCCCTGCGGGTACCAATCGCACGACGCATCTTGGGGAAGGAAATCGCGCGGTGGTTCACACGTCCTTCTTGGTGCAGGAGATACACGCCAACCTGGCGCCGGTGCAAGGGCTGCACGAGGCCACCACACCAAGAAAAATCAGCTCGGACCAAGTAGGTGACTGGTGGCTGGCGGATTGGGAGTTCGCAGGCGAACGTGAGAACCTATGGGTGGGGGAGTGGCGACACCCAATCGCCGCCATGCACGTCCGGCGCACTGACCACAGTTCCGAGGCGCCTTTCCGCGATGTCCGCGAGTATGTGGAGCAGATCGAGAGCTGGTGGAAGGACTACTGCGCCAGGTCGGAAAATAGAGACCGTACGCTTGCCCACTCAGATCGATCTAGATCAGTAATCAAGTCTTTTCCCTACGTCTGGGTGTATTTCTAATCATTCCCTTGCAGGCGCCTCTGATCGTCTGCGGATCTATCTGGCCACTGACGAACCGCAGGTGATCGAGGAGGCTGGCCTACTGTACCCACAGTTTGTGTTCATCACCACCAAGCACGGAGGCCGTGCATCAGGCGAGGGCCAGCGCACCGGACTCAATCACACTCACAACCTCCTCTCCGACTTGTTCCACTTGGCCAAGGCCGACTTCTTTGTGGGCACTGCCTCCTCTCAGATCACCAGGTGCTCTTTCTCTTTCTTAAGGAGACGAAGAAATATTGAATATTGAATGCTACTCCTTGACCAGGATGGCCTACGAGCGGCAGCAGACGCACTCCCTCAACCGCCACAACTGGCGAGCATTCGTATCTCTCGATGCGCCCTGGTATTTCCCCTAAGAAATAAAGAACACATGCCATGAAAAGCCGAACCTGGACGGAAACCTGCGATGGAGGGCAGGTCTACGGGCACACTCTTGCAAGATGACTCATAGTCACCCTACACTAGACCGATCATGTTATATTGGCTGTGGAGCTAAGTCTGAGAGTGTTATCAACTGTGACGCGTCATTTGTAAATCTGCCTCGGTGCCTGATACTATTGCTGCGCCTGTTCAGCTTCACGCAGAAGCAGGTCTGCTCGGTGGTTGCTAACCCACCCACACTGGAGTGTTTGGAGAGGAAGGGAGGAAGAGGTAGGGTAAGGTGGAGGTATGGCGGTGCGCCAGCTTGGAGGAGTACCTCGGTCACGCCAAGGCCGTTGGCCTCGTTGGAGAAGATACGAAAGCCCTGGTCCTCGAGGGCTTGCACGAGGGGAACGATCAGCTTGCGGTCGCTGCCCCAGTGGACCTCCATCAGAATTTGGCCGATCCTGTCGCTCCAACGCACGCCTTGATTCTGCACCGCATTAGATTCACAACAACAGCTGATGAGGCCCAAAACTGAAGAATGTGTGGGAGTGTTGGGTGGCACGAGTACTTGAGCCAACTTCTCAACCAAACCAAACTCAGCAGTCTCGATGTCAATCTTGAGGGCGGCGAGGTAGCGCCTCTCGTGGCCCAGCAGCTTCATGACCCGGTCAAGATCGTCAAAGTTGACTCCATAATGGGCAGTGATGTTGTAGCGGGTGATCTGATCAAGGATCTCCGGCGAGCTGGGCGAAGGGTTGATCTCGAATGAATGCACTTCACACGTTGGCCATCTGCACTGCAAATTAACCGCGTTTGGGTTATGACGAACTGGAAACAAAGAGGAGGGGCTACCGTTGTCGAACAGCAACATCGAAGCTCATGTCGCCGTCTATGCCGGCCGAGTAAACCAGGCAGTTATCGTGGGCCACCGCGTCAATCTCTGCCGTGCATGTCCACTTGGGGCCATCAACTGGCAACGTCACAACAAAACAGCACACAAATTCATCAGCTCTGTTGCATTTAACTGAGCAAGGGAGAGAAAGGAGTAACGCACTGGCCGCGCCTAAGAGCTCAATGGAAGGACAAGTCCTGGTGTCCGCACATGCTTAGTGTTGGGAGGACTCGTAGGAAAGTGGGAAGTCGTACCAGGTGGGACGAAACAGATACAGCTCATGCTGGGTCATCAGATTGGCGTGGTAGGCCTCACGCCTGTGCAAAACACGTCGCTGGTGAGCCTGCTCCTCGGCGAGCAGAGCTGCCAAGACCGCATCTGGCGGTGGGGCTTCCGGCCGTAAGCATATGCCGCGCTCACCTGAAGTACCCTCCTCCAAGCCCTCCCACACTGCCACGTAGGCCCAAGCGAACAGCAGCAACAACGCAAGAATTGCCAGGCACAGAACCTGGCTCCTTGGAGGAGTGATTCCACTCCTACTCCTGCCAAGAACTGGAATATCAGCCACCCAAATGAACATTTTTAGTGGGAAAGTACCAGTATAGCGCTTGCATAGCAGTATGGGCTGGAGATCCCAGGCCGTGTGCCACAAGAGGTTTCATGAAGTAGACGCTTTCCTTTCTGGGTCCATTTCAGCCCTTGCCGGTAAAGGACACAGAATTTCAATTTATGTAAAACTATCTCCGCTGCACATGGGACGTTTCGCAAAATTCTGGGCGTTTCAAAAACCGGATTTAGTATGGATATTTGAAGAAGCTCCCCACCAGTCAATTTTGGCCACTTTTCGTACACTGCCAAAGGTTGGCTCGGGCGCTGGTTCCCCCCTTCTCATGGTGACTTTCCGAGGTATCGAGTCGTCACGGCTCTTTTTATTGGTCGCCTTGTTGCTAGCAGTACTCGCCCTCCTTCTCTCCCGTCATTAAAGTGAAATGTTGTGAGGCTAAGTTGCTATCGATGAGGCCTGGGCAGCCTGCCGCCTCAACTTTACCCAGGATGGTGGCGAGTGGTCTGGTAGAGCAGTGCAAGAAGAGACGGTCATCTCTGCCATGTCAATCACCAACAAACTTATCATAGACTACATCTGTACGCCACATATTGCCCTGCTACCCCTCATTGGGTACGGTGGAGGCGAGGCCAGCTGCGAGGCCGAGATCGAGGGCCTCAGCAAGCTCTACGACCTGGGTATCGCCCCAATACCCCAATGAGATAGGCGAGGTCTCAGTTTTACTCAGTTCGCCCCTGTGTTGGTGGGGGCGGGCGCAGGGTGCGTCGAGTTCGTGGCGGTGGTTCCCCACAGGGACACGCACGGGCGCAACTACTCCTTCCCTATCATCGAGTCAGGCAACGTGGGAGACTCAGGGGAAAGTTTCATTGAGGTACAGCACATTTCCTTCCTACTTTCCTGAATCGGCAGTAATCGTCCGCCACCAGGGGTACGTCCAGCAGCTGCGCCAGCGAGACAAGGCTAAGTGGCCACACATCATCTGGTGTCAGTCGCCGTGGTGCCCTACTACCTTACAACAATTCCATATCGAGATTCCGGTCATCACCACACTGCACTAGTATAACTTCCCTTGCTATCCCCAGCGTCTGTGTACCGGCACACGGCACACGGCACACGGCACACGGCACACGGCACACGGCACACGGCACACGGCACACGGCACACGGCACGCGGCATGCGAGTGGGTTATGGCGCTACTGTGTGATCAAGAGAGAACCTGACACGCTCTTATCCGTGCAGCGGCGATTGTACAGGTTGCCAGGACCCTGGCCCCCGAGTGCGTTGGCGGCTGCCTTCGGCACACACTCTCCGAATGACAACCGCACGAAATGCGTGGATGGCAAAGTACGCCACAATTCTTGCGAGCTGGCTGAAAGTGGATAAGGGTCTGATTGGAACAGCCGAGGGTTTGTGGTGTGGGAGGGTTTCGCAGACGAAGAGTACCAATTTGCCCCAAAGGAAGGCGAATACTTCCTGTGGGTAGGTGGATGTGGGTGGTTTGGACAGAAGGTATGGAAAGCCCACCTTCTTTTTCATCCAGAGCGCAGTACAGACTAACACCATGCAAAAAAGGGATTGGGAGAGTTTCAGGACCTGGCCCGCAACCACCCAGACAAGAAGTTTGTGGTTTATTGCAGTGGCGATCCAGGAAATCTGTACGAACGTTTTCTCCCCTAGCACTTGCATAGGGTGAGATGTGAGCGTGACATTGTCCGGTGTGCTCTCGCCTCTAGGCCCCAGTTTGCCGCAGAGCACCCCAACTTTGATTTCCACGGAGAACTTCTACGAGGCCAGTCCCACCACGACGCCTTCGCAAAGGCTAAAGCGTTCTTCTTCTGGTCACACATGTCAGGCGAAACATTTGGCCGGGTGACCGTGGAGGCGCTGTCCAAGGTTTGGCATTTCGCATCACGATTTTTAGGCAGATCAGGGGATTCCTACTAACAGATGAGGAACAGGGCACCCCGGTTATTGGCTCCACATGGGCGGCCAATCAAGAGTTGATTGTGCAAGGAGAGGGCGGCATCACGACTGAAGACATGGCTGTCGTGAATGAGGCGCTGGACCACCACTTCGATCGTAATGCGGTGTACAAGTGAGTATCCCTCCAGCTGTTGGTCGTGAAGTGTCTAACACTTGCCCGTTAGATCTGCGCAGAGGTTTCGATCAAAAGTGATCGTACGCCAGTTGCTTGAGGAGACCAGAAGGTTTCTCGCTTTGTTATGCCAGCAAGGGATGATCACAACTAATGTGGAGCTCTTCCCTGTTCTGGACTTTACTGGGGTTGGCACATCAACAGCCAACCAGTGCTGGAAGCAAGAGGCGTGACAATTTTCCTCTATTTTCCTCTTCCTCAGCGAGTACAAAATACAGAAGAAGCCAACAGTCGTTTCACAAACTTTTTAGTAGCATATTGCGTGCAATGCTAAGCATGCCCTGAACTTCAACATTGATGAAGTGTCGCTGCCTGGCAAGTTCATAAATGTGTGCATGATCAAACTTGTCATGGAGATGTCTGTTGACCTCCTGCAAGTACAACTGTAATGAGGCATTGCGTTCACAAGCACCAAATCAGGATTGGCGAGGTACCTCTACATCATCGGAAAGAAAACCAACCTCAGGAGTTATAAGCTCACGGTTGGCGCCCCTGGTGGACCCAAATACCGGTGTGCCTTTGGCCAGAGCCTCCACTGTCACATAGCCAAAGGACTGCTCTGCGATGTAAGTCTTCTACGAATGCAGGGAATCGCAGAAACTAAATCGTACCTCATCAAGTTGAGTAAACATGAGAAGAGCCTTGGCGTGCTTGAACGCGTCCACATGCTCCTTGCCTAAAGGCAACGTCTTGGTTCAAAAGCTCCAGTATGCAACCACAGGGTCGGGGGCGTCGTACCTCTATTGAGAGATGGAGAGTACTTGAAGTTAGGGTGCGTTTCTGCGAACGCCCGTAACTCGCTCTCCAGCTGCCACGCGCGCATACCTTATTGTTAGGTACGATACGATAACAAAGGCTTGCCGTGATAGCACGCACATCTGAGCTGCCATAGGCTCGAAATTCGTCGTTGGGGTTGAGCTCAGCCAGATTGAGGACCGTATCGATACCCTTTCCCCGGCCCCACCTACCACTGATGTAAAGAAAGTAGCGCCGATCGTTTGGATCGCCCAACTCGAACTCACTTTGATCCAACCCGTGCCTTCGCTCACCACAACATCCACGTCTATCAGACCCTCTGATCTTCTTTCCATGTCTGTATGTGTGTGACTGCGTGTGCGTGCTTGCGTCGCAATAGTTGTGTCATGTCTTACCAGAGAGAGGAGGATACTTCGCGCTCGGCATCGGAGGTAACCCATCTATTGCGCTGGTCGCTGGAGACAAAGCGGTAGTGCAGCAAATGCTTGTCGGCCTTGTGCCCGAACGAGAATCCCTTCGCACCGCTTCAAGTCATGGTTTCCTCTAAGTTAATACTACATGAGTTAGCGATTACAGGGCACCAAGGGAGGCCATGCCTGTCGCAGATGGAGCAGATGATGGGTATGTTGAGAGAGAGAAGTCCATCCGCGCTCCAGCCACTCTGAGATATGATGATGTCCGGACTCTCCTGATCCAGTATATCCCTTACCTGCAAGACATTACATATTCAGATGGTGGGCACCTGCAGGTATCGATATGGAGTACCTGGCTGATGAAGAGATGCGTAGGCGAACCTGGCGGGCATTCCGTTGTGTTGATCTGTGGCAGAAGCTGCAAGTAAGTTGCTGGCCTACTGCACGGAGTTGGAGTGGTGACGATACTCGAAAAGGGTACTCCCGACCGTTGAGGTCTGTTGTCTGGGATCGCCTAGGCACCACCGTCATGAACTCTTTCACTGCAATCCAACCGTCCTTGCACCAGTCTCCGTATGCGCCCTAGCGAACGCCAGGCGTGTGAGCTTTGCCCACAAGATGAGTATTGCAGCACGAAGCAGTAAGGACTGCTTACCTCTTTGGTGCTCTCCATGTACTGCCAAATTCCCCAGGCCAGGTTCTGTACTGTGATCCGCAAGGGTAAACAAGCAATCGTATAACGATTAGGGGTGGTAAGGTGCAGGATACCTACCTCCGGTTTCAATGCCGCCATAGCCAACGAGGGGAAATTGCTGCAAGTACTCGTTGCCCACCAGAGCAAGCCGAATGGATAGAACAGGTGCAGGGCATGGGGACTCGGTGAAGGGTCGCTCGTAATGTGAAGGGGTAGCACTGACCGAGCTGGAGGACGTTAGGCTCATGCGCAGGTAGAGGAAGCTTGCCCATGACGCGGTGAGAATAATCCCCAGCCCGATCAATAGAGTGCGGCCTGGGCGTCTCTTCATCTTTTCTTTCAGAGGTAGAAGACAAAAAAAAACAAAAAAACAAAAAAAAACAAAACAAAACAGGAAAGAGCGCCCTCTTTGCAAATAAGGTCTCTGGCTAGGCGATAGTTTTCCTTTCGGGGTTAACTGTGCTGATACACCTATGGCGAGTGGTCTTGGCCCAGCGGACTGCTGCGCGACAAAGTTGATGAACTGGTGCGCAAGGAGGAGGTAGTGGTGCTGGAGGTGCTCTCAGGTTGTGTCTGGCGTGCTTTGAGCCGCTGCAGCGACGACGTGCTCCGCCTCCGCGGCGGCGAGGCAGTGTAGGACGACGACTCAGACGCAATGATCGTCGACCGCTTCTGCGACGTTGGGGAAGAATGTGGTGAAGTTTGTGATGAGTGCGATAGCGACGAGGGTTGCGGCGGGGATGAAGGCGTCAGGTAGCTGGCGAGCAGGGAAAGCGCGGCTTCCGAGAGGAGGGGTGGGTCCGACGCCTGGTGAGTTGACGATGATGGACCTGACGGCGATATAGTAGAACGCGACAGCGATGACGTGACCATCATGAGCGACGCCACCTGCTGGCTGTAAAGAGCGAGCAGCTTCTGTTGCATCTCGGCGCGTTCCTCGAGGGCCTCGAGCTGGATGACGAGGTGGTGGTTGTCCGCCTGCTGGTGGCGGAGGTCCCGCTCGATCGCGGTACGCTCCAGCCGCAGCTCCTTGACCTGGCACCGGAGCTGGGCCATCTCCACCAGCTCGCCGCGCTTGGCAATGGCGCTTCCGCCCCCCTCGTGACTGGGCTTTGCCGGAGACGTCGGCTTGGAGGTGGCGGAAAACGTCTCCCTGTCGGGGGCTGCGGCGAGTGTAGAGCGCTGCTGGCTCTTCATTTCTTTCTTGAGGCACCGGTACTTCTTCTTTAGCCGCTCGAGCTCGGCGCCCAGCTGGGTGGCCTTGTCCTGGGCCTCGTGGCGGAGCCGTCGTTCGGTCTGGAGGCTCTCACGCAGCACCTCCTTGGCGCCGCGCAGGGAAAAAGTGCCGCTACTTTCGGGCGACGCTCCACCGTTGTTGTTGGTGGTGTGAGGGCTGAGGCCTCCCCCAGACTTGGGCCGGGTGCTTGAGACCTTGTTTGGGCTGGGCACGTCGCCTTCGCCGCCGATGGTAGACAGGAAGAAGTTGAGCAGCGACGACTTTCGTTTGGGCACGGAGAGGGCCGCGGCTCGTGGATGAACGCCCGCAGCTGGCGGTTGACTCACATCAACTGAAGCGGGAATTAGTTAGTTGTGGTGCTGACTGCTGTTGTTTGGCCAGGGCAGTACCATTGAAGTGGTCTCCTCTATCGACCTCTTCGAGCGGGGCCTGACGGTTCTTCTGAACTTGAACGGCGGCCTCGAGAGCGGCGGCGGCGAGTTTGGTCAGCTCAGCCTCCCACCTATGCATCTCCTCGGGGGTCTGTGTGGTCGGCTCAAACGTGTACACCACATCGCCCATATGCACCACCTCAAACACGTTGTCTGCACCAACAGTCAGAGAAGCATCTTCCAAAACAACACGACACATAGTGCTTACCTTTAAGATGGGGCACATCTTTCTGCGTTCGCACGAGAACGGCGTTGAGCGGAATCTTGTTGCGCACCTGAAACATGGAATCGTTGTTCTTGCGACTGCCCCCACATGTGGTGGTGTCAGCCAAGTGTCTCGGTGGTGCATCACGTGACACAAGCCCGCACCTCTTCTTGGTGATCAACATTATGTCGTTGAACAGGTACACCTGCACCTCCTTGAGTAGTTTTCGGTGCGCATTAATCGTCACATTGAACGTCCCGTCTCGTATAAAAGTCCTCTTGGCGGTGATGAGTTCCACCGACTACAAAGCGGGGTGTCGAGCGTGTTGTGGTTTGGTGAGTTTGATGGTCGCATGAACGAGCAGGGGCGCCAGAGAGACTGTGGCACGATGTACCTCGCCTTCCCTAAACTCGAGTTTGCTGTTGACCAATATCATCTTGTCGATGTTTTCCGCCTGCCTCGTCCGCTCGTTGATCAGCATCAGCAAGTTCGTCATAGCCTTACTCGCTTCCTGCACCGCTTGGCAGTCGGGGTGTGTTCCTTCCGTGTGTCTGTCCAGTTCCTGTGTTTTGTTCGGTTTAGCGGAGACCCTCAGGGTCCGAACAACACCACCGAGTTGAGTAGGTGTGGTTATGATACCTTGAAGAGCAATGGGTATTTACATATTCGTTGCAACGGTGCTATGAGGAAGCTATCGAGATACAGCAGCCTACACTCGGGAAGCACGAAGCATTCCTGCACCACGTATGAAGGAAAGTGATGGTGAGTCCGAGTCCCTCTCGAAAGTAGTGCACACTACTGGTGACCTCAGTGAATTGAACAAAACTGGGGTAGATGGCCTTGAACTGGCGCAGTCTCTCCGTGATGTATGAGTGGTTGCTGCAGTAGACCAGGTAGACGACAAACTTGTCCACCTGAGAAAAGCATGTGAGGATAAGCCGGACAGTGATTGACACGGTCGAGTACGGTACCCATCGACGGAGAAGAGGACCGATGGAGGTTATGACCGGCTCCCTCTGCTGCAGCTCTTTCAACTCCTATTCAAGAAGTTAAAGCAGCTGGCGGTCGCTCAGCGCGGAAGAGTTGTTCTATGGATAGAGGAGGACACCTTGAGAAACTCCTTGTTCAACTCAATGATAGGCTCGATGTTGGCAAACAGCTGCGTGATCTCCTCCTTGGTCAGCAGCTGTCGCTCGCGGATGGGCGCCAAGAATACCTTCAACGATAAATGATATACCAAAAAAAAGAGAAATAAATAGATATATCAGTTGGCCACAGATAAAGAAAGATAACAAAAAAAAAAAAAAAAAAAAAAAAAAAAAAAAAAAATGTTGTTGAACCCCAGGTCCCACGATCTCTCTGTTTGCACCAAACCCAACCAGATAGAATATAAAGATATAATCGTTTTATCAGATCGGCCAGACGAGGGGTGATACTTGTGCGGGGCGTGAAACCGGTGTCAGGACTTCTGGGCTCAGGGCGGTTTTTCACCGATACCGGAGGCCGCAGAACACCAGTCGTTGGATCCGCCCCTGGTGCGCTCTCCCACTCCATCCTCGGTGTCGTGCACGTTTCAATCCAGTTCAGCTCGCCCTTCTTCTTTTGCGGACACCACCCGTTTTTACTGTTTTTACCAGTTATAGTCTTTCCAGCTGAACCCCACCTCCTTGTACGGGTGCGCGCACTTGGCCACCCACACACACCGCAGTTCGTCGATGAGCCGATTCCAGTTGGACGCCAGGGTGCCTACCCACGCGTCGCACTCGAGCGCCATTAGTAGCTGCGTCAGGTGGAGCAGGGTAATGTCGTCGGCCAGCCGCAGCTGCTCGAAGCCGTTGGAGTTGTGGCGCGGAATGTCCGAATAGAGCGCCACCCAGCCATTGCCGTTGGTGCCTGCTTGCTCGATGACCTGGGGGTCCTCCGTCGACACGAACATGGTGCGCTGCAGAGACAGCGGCTGCCACCGAAACAGTTCCTCTGCGCCTCTGAGGTACTGGTGGAAGGGCACCAGCGGCATTTCTGTATTCTTGTCCCCGTGTCGCACATGGAGAGACACGGTGCCGCGCGGCAGAGGAAAGAGCCCTGACTCCTGCTGGCGTAAGCGAGCGGCGGTGCGTGAGGCGGTACCCTCTGGCGAACCTATGCGCACCATGGCCTCTGCCCTTCGAAGCCGCGCCACGGCTTCCACGGTGCGGGCGTTTAGCCGCATTATGTAGGCGGCGCTTTGACCGCGCCACCAGTACTTAGTCTCGTTGGCGTGCATATGTGGAGCTACCTCGGCCAGCCGCTCCAGGAAAACGGGGGGTATGAAGTGGCCTGGGAAGGGCCATTCTCCCTCAGCGGTCCGGATTGTGTTGTGATCCTTGGCGTAAATTTCGGGCGAGCAGTTGGTAGGCGCCCTGAAGTAGCACTCCCAGTTAGTGACGTTACCACAGTGGGCCGGCTGGGCCAAGCGATGACCTGCTTCCTTGTCCCAGAACCAGATGCCTCCCTCGGCCACAGCGCCAGCAACCAGAACGCCAGCCACGTGGATCTGCGACCCGAAGCCGCCAACCCAGTTGGGGATAGACCAGTACTTCGCTTTGGCACACTCGGCAGGCGAGCGATGTTGGTTGCGCCACAAGTAGGCCTGGGCTTCTCGTGTGAGTAACGCTAGGCCTTCCTCTGGCAACGAGTCAGCCGCAAGGAAGTCATGGCCCTGCTCTGTGTAGAGCCTCATATTTTGGTAGAGCATCCAGCTGGCGGCTAGCGCACTTGGGGCTGGTTGTTGGGCTTGGTGAGTGCCCTGGGGTGGGGGTGGTTGGTCGCACTGGTGTTGTTCTGTTGACAGTTCTCTCCTCAGGTTATATGATACGGAGAGTAGCATGCAGACAGCACTCAGCAACCCTAGCACGCGCCACAAACAAGAGGATGCGGAGCGTCCTCGCACCTGCTTGCCCATCTGTGCGTACAAGGATAGAAGCCTTTTTTTCTATCTCTTTTCCTCTCTCGTGGTTTTTCTCCGGACTGGCGGAGCAGGGCGTGTGGGCTTGGGTCGGGATTTTCTTTGTGAGAATCATAAGCCAAGGATTGCCACCACAGGACTCAATGGTTCACCAGCCATTCTATAATCTGTGGTCCAGAAATGGCCAGGGCCGATTCGCTGATGTTGAGCTGCCGGCAGACTGCCGGAGTAAACAGGGGTACATCCGTAAGCCACGTATAGTTGGGGCCAATGTAGGGGGCCATTCCACCATACAACGGGGGCATCCACACGTTGCCGGTATTGGCGAGTGTGGCCCATAAGGCAAACGAGCTGCCTTGACCAGCCACAAAGACATTGGGGGCAAATACCAACTTCGTGAAGTCTTCCTCCCGAGTTCCAGGACTCAGCTCGATTGCGGCGTGTGGCAGCAACGCTTGGATATAGGCAATCCTTGCCTCTCGTATCGCATTGCATTGCGGTTCCTTGCGCGTAACTTTGTCGAAAACGTAGACGATGCGCTGTACCCACTGCGGCACTAGCTTGAAGGCGCTGAAGCCCACAGGGGCATGCTCATCGTGCGAGCCCACGGTGTCTGACGCACACCGGTCGTAGATAACCAGATCTGACTCGCTCCAAGTGGGCAGCCCACTATTGGCAGCAAGCGCAAGGGCGCGACGAGTGTCCCGAGAGAGAGCAGGGATAATGTGGTTCCATGCGCCGACGCACTTGTGGGCATACTCCATGCTGTCGCACTTGGGGCCCGGATCGTGACACATCTGGGCGAAGGCTTCTCGGTTGGGGCACACCTGCGGGTCAGCCGGCACCGAGGTTGGCAGATGCTCCATCCACGTGTGCCTGCCAAACGCTTGGCAGCTGAAGCTGTATCCGGCCAGGTGGGCCGCGCCTCGGGCCTGCCAATACGGCGACAGCACGTTACCCCACCTGTCGCTCACGTAAGAGACCCACGTAATCGTTTTACTCTCATGGTTCTGGTGTATGCGGCCCTGTTGCAGTCGGGGGCATGTTAAGCCATCCGCTGGCACCGCTTCACACGTCTTGGTCGGTTCCGTGTCCTCCTCCAGCCCGGTACTCTCTTTTGTGCTATGTTCGACCTGTTGTTGCGCTGCTTCCGGGCTGGTGTCCACAACCTCCAGCACGGTATTCTCTTCTGCGTAATCTTCTACCTGACGTTGCGCTGCTTCCATAGCCACGACTCCCCTCGAGGCCTGCGGCAGATTCATAAATGTTGCGTGGTATATCACACACCCCGCCACCAGGATGAAGAAGAACCAGGGCCGCCAACTGGCCATCGTTCTTGTTCTTGTTCAAGGAGACTGCAAGAGAAAAGGAAGAGGAAATTTTTGATTTCTTTTGTTTTTCCTTAAGGACCCTTTTTACTCCACTTTCTTTACTGGCGCGTGCGCTTGCGAGACGCTGTAGAGGAAGGTGCCCACGAAGACGGCGACGGAGGCCGCCCAGTGAGTGGCGGTGAAGCTGTTGCCAAAGTAGAACACGGAGACCGCCAGTGACATAAACTTGCGGAGGGCGATGACCAGGTTGGTGGTGAGCGGCGACACGTTGCCGGTGAGCATGAACACGCCGCTGATGCACACGTACTGCGTCAGCACGTTGGCCGCCAGGTGTAGCCAGATCGTCGGCACGGGACCCACGCCCAGGACCTCTGTCGTGGGCAAGCTCGACCACAGCTGTGCGTGCCGCACGATGTCCGGCCACACCAGCGCGAAGCACGGTAGCGCCAACGCGTGCTGCACGATACACCAAGGGCAGTCACACATGTGAGCGACACGACACGACACGACACGCAACACGACACGACCAACGACACGACACGACCAGCGACACAAGATACAACAGAGAGAGGAGCGAGCGCGTACCGAGTAGAATTGGGTCTCTCGATAGGGCTTCTTGCCGGTGCCGCCGTAGGTGCGATAGGCGTGGGTTTGGTAGAATCCGAGCACTGACGACAGCACCAGTGACACGAAGAGCATCGCCACGCCGACGCCCCACGTCCACGTGTCGAACGGGTCCTTCTCGTAGGCGGGCGCCTGGTACCACGAAAAACACGAAACCGCATACCGCACACGAGGAAGAGAGTTAGACGCGTGGGAGAGGCACCACGGCGGGTGGGTGGAAGGGCACACCTCTTGGGCCTGGGCGGAGGCCATGGTGGCTGCAAAGATGCCGCAGCTCACGATCAACACCGCTACATACTGGCCCCACGAGTACCTGCGCGTCGCCATATAAGACACACTCACGCCACACGCACTAGGCACACGATGTACGGCACACGCAACGACACACACACACACACACCACAACCCGAGCGAGGAGGCACGCACACTTCTTTGAAAAAGAGGCGTCCGATGAGGGCGGTGGCAATGAGCGAGCCCGAACGGAACACCATGTGGAGCGGCAGGGCGATCTGGTAGCCCAGGGCGGCGTTGTTGAGGGTGGAGACGGTGAAGAAGATGGTCACCATCGCGACGTAGTGGCCCAGCGGGATGACCCGCTCCCGCAGCTGCGGAAGCCACCCAGTCACCAACGATGCAGTAGAGGCGGGCGCCTTGTCGGGGCCGCCACGAGGCGTGAGCCGCGGGGCCTTGGACCAGTCGAGGTGCACGTAGAGGCCCTCGAGCGCGATGCACAAGAACTGGGCAAAGGTTACGATGTTGCCCGCCGACGAATCCGCCCTTTGTGAATTCGATTTAATTAACAATTAAAAAGCAATGGAGATCAAGCGCGGGCGTTGGAATAAATCAAGTGGTACCGAATGATGAACTCGAGGGAGAGATTGTTGAACCCGCATCCGACCATGACCAGCAAGATGGCCCACAGAGTCGCGGTGTGCGCCATCTCTGACTGCTGCTCTGCCTGTGTGGCAGAAAGCGCGGCAGCTGATGTGATTGAGAGGGAGATTGGCAGGGGTGCCTCACCCCCCTTGAGGTCTCCAGCCGGCCCCTTGCCTTCCGAATCCCCCGCCGAATCCGGATTCGGATCTCTGTCTTCTGCGTGTGTCCTGGCCGTGTGCGGTTGGGGGTCACCGTTATTGCCTGTGGGGTCCTGCTGCTGCTCTCCACCACTACCACTGACCCGGCCTTCCCGTCGCACAGCGGTACCCACAAGCCCCTCCACCTTGATGTGCG
This sequence comes from Acanthamoeba triangularis, assembly GCA_902749335.1. Classification (NCBI taxonomy): domain Eukaryota; phylum Discosea; order Longamoebia; family Acanthamoebidae; genus Acanthamoeba; species Acanthamoeba triangularis. The sequence continues at coordinate 21,442 of CACVKS010000494.1, forward strand.
TCCTCTCTGCTGTTTCTCTTTTCTCTTTTCTTTTCTTTTTAATAATTCATTTGTATTTGTTATTATTTTGTTTTATTTTAAAAACAATATTAAAAAAATGCTAGCTGCCCGCCAAGTGAAACTTGCAGTGGGTGCTGTCGCTGAGGTACTCGGTGATGAGAAAGATGAGGTCGGGGTGATGGTCGTACATGGTCTCCTTGAAGTCCTGCCACGAGAGCCACGCCTCCTGCGCCGGCTCCTCGCTCTCTCCGCCCGATGGCGCGTCCCCGCTGGTGACATCAGGCACCGCGTGACTGTGAGTCAGTCGCCTGACTCCTCCTCGTTACGAGCAAGGGAGCTAAGCGGCGCGCGTACCGAGCGAGGGCCGAGCGAAGCTGCATCTGTATGCGCTCCTTCTCCTGCCGCAGGTAGAGCTCGCCGGCGATCAACGAATCGCCGCTCCCCACCGAGAACCCGCCCAGCACCGGCCCGTACACCAGCTGAGCCCGCCCGACGCACACGACGCACACGCACACACACACGACACACACGACACACGCACACACCCATTTTGATGAAAGTCAGGACAAGAGAAAGAGAATGGGAAGGCGAGGGGGAGGACGCACTCGGAGGGTGGCGACGAGGTCGGCGCATTCGTGTCGTGCGAGGACGAGGTCGGCCCCCTCCTCGAGCCGCTCGCGCTCCTCCCGCCGCCGCTCGTAGGAAGAACGCTGCGGCGACGACACGGAATTCGAGGAAGCCGAGAGCGACGAGGCACTGGTGCCCGCGCTCGCGCCCCGCCTCCCACCGCTGCCGCCGCCGCCTCCGTTATCGCTTCGCTTCCGCGACCAGTGACGCCGCCGCTTCTCCTCGTCGCACTCGTCCGAACTCATGTCCTCCGAGGCGTCTGGCGGCTCGGTCGGCTCTGTCGCCGCAGCGTCCGCCGTCGCCCTCTTCTGCCCGTATAACCGATAGAACACTGATGCACCACCGCAACCATTCCCCACGTGGTGGTGGTGGTGGTGGTGGTGAGCCAACCACTCGCCCAAGAGAGAGTGTGCGGCGCGCGTGTGTGTGGCGTGTGCGGCGTGTGCGGCGTGTGGGTACTCTGGAGGAGGGCGTCGAGGGGTCCCTTGACGAGCGGGGAGAGGCCCAGAGCGAGCTCGTGGAACGAGAGGATGCCGTCCCCGTCCCGGTCGAACAGCTCGAACATGCCCCGCACCCGCGAGTAGGCCACCTTGCCCCAGTTGGGCGAGACGGAGTGGAGGACGAAGGGGAAATCGAAGAGCTCGAGGCCGCGGTGGCGGAGGGAGGCGGCGGCGAGGGCGTCGTAGGCGGCGTGGAGCCGCTCGAGCTCGTCGCCCGAGAAGGAGGTGTGCTGCTGGAGCACGAGGATGTCCTTGCGCTTGGCGTGGAGCTTCTGCTCCTGGAGGATGGCCGACAGGTAGGTCTGCCGCATGGACGACAGGTTGTTGGGCGTGAGCAGGTTGTCSCGCGTCGCCGCGAGCTCGAACGCGCTCTTGAACCAGCCGTCGGGCTCGTAGCCCTGCCTCAGCGTCTGCTTGAACAGAGTCACGATGTCCTGCGCCGTCGTCAGCCGCATGATCGTCGCCTGGTGGTGWCCGTGCCACGTCAGCATTTTCCCCCCCTTTGAACCACGTGGTGGGCGGGGGGTACTTGGTGGGTCTTGAAGAGGGAGTAGACGAGGAGGAAGAGGACGTGGGAGCCGTGGCCCGCGCCGTCGGTGAAGAGGAAGTCCCAGATGCGCAGCACCGTCTCCGTGGGCGCCGTGTCGGCAAAGATGCACATCAGCCACTTGGTGGTGAACGAGTGCACCGGCACGCCCAGACCCGAGAGATGCTCGTACAGCCCCGGCATTCGCGCTCGCACCTGTCCCGTCGTGTTTGTGCAATGGTCAGCTTTTTTGTGTCGTGTGTGTCGTGTGTCGCGTGTCGTGTGTGTCATTGGTGGTGTTGTGTGTCGTGTGTGTCGTGTAGGGTGTCGTGTCATGTGCGTGTCATGTGCGTGTCATGTGCGTGTCGTTGTGCGGTCGTGGGTGCGTGATGGGTGGAAGTGAGTACGAGGGCAGCGAGCACTTGTTGGTCGACGAGCAGGCCCAGCATGCTCGGGGTGAAGTAGTCCACCAGCAGGTCCTCCACGATCTTCGACAGCAGCCAGAACGCCCCCTCCTCGTCCGTCACCAGCAACAAGAGGCCCTACGCCCGCGTGCGCGTTGAAATGTGAGAAGCGTGGGCCACACCCAACGACACGACACGACACGACACGTAACACGACACGACCACACAGGCCCCCAGGGGTGTGTACGGCGATGAAGTTCATGGACTGACAGTAGCCGAGGGACGGGTTCCACACGGCGTAGGCCGAGAGGACGCGGGTGAGGGCGGCCCGCGCCTCATCCTCCCGGAAGTAGGAGTGGGTGGGGAACGTGCGCGCGACGTCCCGCTCCACCTCGACATTGGGCGGCTGCCGCTGCGCTTGCTGTGGTTGTGTGTCGTTGGTCGTGTCGTGTCGTGTCGTGTCGTGAGTTGTCGAGTTAGAAACTCGGTGTGCATGGCGGTTGGCGGAGCGCTACCAACCTGAACCAGGTCGGCGTAGGTGCGGGTGGAAACGGAGGCCTTGCCGTCGGCTCCCGACAGCTTATACCACAGTTTTCGTCGCTTCTCGGGCGGGATGCCCACCTAGGATCCCCGCCAGCAATCAATGTGGGGCGTGGGGCGTGGGGCG
>CACVKS010000495.1:0-16627 GCA_902749335.1 Acanthamoeba triangularis
GCCCTGAAGATGCTCGATGCGGTGCCGATGGTGGTGGTGGGCAACAAGTGCGACCTCGCCGACCAGCGCGCGGTGGCGACGAGCGAGGGGGCCGGGCTGGCCGCGTCGTTCGGGCCGAGCTGTCGGTTCGTCGAGACGTCGGCCAAGTCGCGCAGCAAAGTCGAGGAGAGCTTCGCCCAGCTGGTCCGCGCCATACGGCAGCACAACTCACCTCGGCCAAAGCCCAGGGCCAAGTGTTGCCTCTTCTGAACCGCAGCACAATGTCCACCCACTATTTTGGGCCTGAGAGTCTCAAGGCTCTACCTACGGTAGATCCCTTCAACCAAATCTTCATTTAACGGATCCGTTTACAGCAGAAGCGCGGCGAGCCACTGAATCCAGTGGGAGAGCTGCGCCGCCGACGAATGGTTGATGACGATCTTCATCACCGCCTCCCATCCGCCGTCCTGGCCGCCGGGGTAGCCCCACTTGTAGAAGTCCGGTCCCACGCCGTACCACGCGCCCTCACCGTCGGCGTAGCGCCACAGGTAGCACTCATTGGTCGATCCGTACATGCACTTGAGGGTGTCGCTCTTGGCCGGCAGCTCGTTGCCCAAGTACCACGAATTGCAGGCGTTGATATCGTAGATCGTATTGGGCGCGCTTGCGAAGAGAGCTGAGGCTGCGCCGTCGCTGGTCTTACTGATCGGGCTTACACCTCGCTCAGCCACACTTCTCTGATCCCCACTTCTTATCGGTGCTCCTCTCTTCCGATCAACGAGGTTAAGGCCGGTGAGGGTTTGCGCGGGCTCTATTTCGCCGTCGCAGAAGACGACGATGGTTCCGTTGTTGCGCACCCAGCCCGTGAGGGTCGAGCGAGTTTCCTCGCTGAGTGCTGCTACAATCTCGTCATCACCGCTCACTTCGTTTTCGATGAAGATGATCACCTTGCCTTTCGAGACGGCGGTGAGCCAGGCCGTGTCGTCGGTGTAGTCCGTGATCTTGATCACGTTCTCGCTCGAGACCACAACGGACCACATTGACAGCCTCGCCAGTGTTGGAGGGATCTGCGCTGTCCCAGGGGGAGGTGTCGGCGAAGTTGGAATCGAAGCCCACAACGACGCTCTTGGCGACAACGGAAGAACAACCCAACAGGAGCGCGCAGCAGCACAGAAGCGCGGCGGCGAAGGTCAGCGTCTGCTTCATGGCCTTGTTCAGTCGTGAGTCCTGCGTCTTCTGACTGTCTGAGACTCCCATCAGATAAGAATCTCCTTCTTTGGCACCAGACTAACCTTTTGCGGCCGCACTGGGTCGTACGATGTGACCGTTCAGCTCCCGAATGAAATGCCAAGCACTTCAAAATGAAGTAACATTTGACAAAATGTTGTCAACATCTTAAGGTGGCTGTTCCACCGTGTTGTGTAAGCCATGGCCCATTCGAATCAAGGAAGAGAAGTGTGAGGAGGAAGAGAAACCATTCCTGCACAAAATTGAGGCTGGACTTCTGGTAAGCATGGAGGTTTCTACACGCACCTGGCACCATCTTGAGGAAGAATTTGGATTAATCACCAGGACCTTGCTGCACAAGAAGATTACACAACACCAGGTCAAGCTGCCCTGCATCTTGTCCCTGGAGGGGGTCTGGCCTTCCCTCTTCTGCCTGCTCCATTACTGGTATGGCAATCACCTTTGCCTCAGCAGCAACAATGCAATTGAAGCTTTTCTCAGTGGAGTGTGGGCATGGCACAAATCATTCAACTGCAATAGCTATGGGGTGATTGACCCCCCTCTCATCTTCTTGTTCAAGGAGAAGCAGGAGAAAGTAATTATTCATCTCCACTACCATGTTAGGAATGTGGCTGGAATGGTTCAATGGCCACTCCAATTTAATTATATAATTTAATCAGAGGACTTTACAACATCCACCAGTTCCATGTGGGTGGGCAAGATCTTCCTTGCCCAATTTGAATGAGAAGAGGAGGAAGAGGAAGAGGTGGGGAGAGGGATGGTGGCATCATGCAGTTCATCGTGGATGAGGGCACAGAGCTGCTGACATGCAGCTTCAGCAGGGCCATGCAAGAAGTGAGAGGTACCCCTTGCCAGAATGCACTTCACAACACTGTGCTTGCCCTCTAACACAAAGTTGGCAAATTTCTCCAGGCCATGGTAGCACTTGAGGAAGTATCCATAGTGGTAAATGAAGATATGGATGTAGGTCATGACATCCTCCCTCAGGTACACATCCACAAACGCCTTCCCAAACTTGATTGCCATCTTTTTCTTCCACTCTTTGGCAATTATCTCCACCCTGGCCTGCACTGTCAAGCAGGCCAGCAGGTAAAACAACTGCCAGAACTTGTGCGCCTTCTTCACTCTATTGTGGCAATTGTGTCTAGGTAGCTGAAGAAGTGCTCATAGTTGGTCAAGATGTGGAGGAAGTCTGGATGATTGAGCCTGGCAAATGCAATCAGTTGGTATGTCTTGTAAGTGGACCACACACTGCTGATTGTGTGTATGTACCTGGCGTTCTACCAGTGTCAGGTTGATCTTCTTTTTTCTGGCAAGCTTCACCTTGCACTCTTCCCATAGGATACGCTCAAACTCAGTCACAGCTTTATCATTCCCTGCAATGTCCTCACCCAGCAAATTGACCTGATTCACACACACCCTTCTAACACCATTTTTCTCACTGTGACAGGTGGTGTGCTTACATGTAAGGTCTCGGACACCTTCCATGTCCATGGTAGTTTGATTGTACAACTTCTCACCACACAACGAAGCCAAACTGAGTTCTTCAAATTCGTAGTCTGCCAATAAAAACACTTATTTATTGGACTTACGCGTTGGAACAGCCACGTCACACGGTTCATGGCAGGGCTGGGTTCAGCCTGGAATGCCCTACTCACGCAGGAATGTTTTTTTTTGTAAGGTGGCTGTTCCAACGCGTTATAACACGTACCCCCAATGCCTGGTTTTTTACTGGGTGTGCACTAGTGTTGGAACAGCCACCTTAACATGTTTTGAAGTGAAGAACGTCTAAGCCGACGAGTTGGTCGGGTCGGCCGACCCAATGATGATCCCACCCGCCGTCCTGGCCGCCGTCATAGCCCCAGTTGTAGAAGTCCCTCCCCAGGCTGCTGCGCCAGGCCGCCTGGTTGGTGTAGTCCTCGATCTTGATCACACTCTCATTCGCCAGCGACTCCACCCAATGGACCACATTGACAGCCTCCCCAGTGTGGCTGGGATCCCCAGTTTGGCTGGGATCTTTACTGTTCCAGGGGGGGGGGTGCCGGTGGGCGCATGACACGACACGACAAACGCCGACACGGCACGACAGGGGAGGGCCTTTATTCGAGGGATGCCAGCTTGTGCTTGCTGAGGCGGTTGAGGATGGTGTAGACGCCGCTCATGACGGCGTGGTAGCTGCAGAAGTAGGGCACCACCCACAGCTGCGCCAACAGCCCCGTGTAGAATCCTGCCATGCACACACACGATGTATATTTTCAATATATATATATATATGTACATATATGCAATATATTATTCATCTATTTTGAAAATATGTTTGTGTACACACGCATATGAACCTGATGCACCGCTTCTGTTGTAGATGGCCACACAGCTCTCAAAAAATCCTGCCCAGGTGTACCACCATCAGCGGTGACCATCGCCCCCCAGTGAAAGCGAAAGCTGGCACACGGAGTGGACCTTGGTTGGTGAGCTCCATGTGGTACTCGATGTTGACCAGTGGCAGGCAGGCGACTCGCGCGATGGAGGACACCAGGCAATCCTTCACCATTTGCCTGGTCCCATCGTCCACCCTGATCATGTATTTCCTGCCGATCGATCACGGCTGCATGCGTTACGCAACCACACATGCGAGTAGCATGCACGTTATAACTCTAAACATGCACGACGTGACACACACACACACACACACACAAACACACATAACACACAAGGACTGAGACGGAGTGGTGGGTGGCGGTGGCGAGTACCGCACGGCCGGTTTGGATTCGACCATGAACAACAGCTCCTGCGTGGTGTGCAGCACCAGCTGAAGGTAGATCGACAATGATGAGGGAGCAGGAGGAGGAGGAGGAAGAAGAAAAGAAACTTGAGCTCCACATGCACTGCTCGAAGCGTGGTGGTGTGTGCTTGTCGCACCTCCTGGAGCAGTTGGTTGGCCAGCGCCAGCTTCCAGCCCATGTACAGGTASCCCAGGGTGTCCTTGGCCTTGCCTACGAGCGCCGGAGGGGGAGGTAGATGAGAGAGATGGAGGGGGTTAGCCAGGAGAAGCTTCGCTGCGCAGTGATGAGTGGTGAGTCGTACCGTCCTGCTGTGCAGTGAGATCCGATCGGATCCCCTGGAGCAGTCGCCAATAGCGCTTCCCAAATGGGACATCACTCAGGCGCCTTTGCTCTAATGACACGACACACGACGACACACAACACACGACAGGTCAGGCCGGGGCCACTGGTGAAGAGCAGGGACCGTCATACTCACGGATTCGGGCTCACACCACATGGTGGCGATCATGCGCGTTTCGAGCACTTCCATCGGCTCGACGTGCCCATGGTGGTCAACCTCTTTGCCGGCGAACGCTGGGGCTCTCTCGCTCCTCTCTGATAGGTGGCTTCCTACCTACTTCGTCCAATCGCAAGGCGTGTATTATTGATAGCCACAAATCTCTTTTTTTTGTTTGGGTTTTTCTTCTTTACCGCTTCTTCTGTTCGAGAGAAGACACGAGAGAGAGAGAGAGAGAGAGAGGATGACAGAGTACACGGTGGTGGTGGTGGGCGATGCCGGAGTGGGCAAGACGACGCTCACGGTGGGGTTTGTCACGTGCCAAGTCAACGCGGATTTGGACGTGACGGTCGACGACGCGTACCGGAAGCAGTACGTGGTGGACAAGGAACCATGCCTCCTCGACATCCTCGATACCGCCGACTCCGAACATAGGTAAGTACCCTTGTCTTGTTCATCACCATCTTCTCCTTCGATGGGTGGGGAACGTTGGCGCTCACAACTCCCCTCCCCAACGCCACACTCACTGCAGCGCGCTCAAGGATCAGTACCTGCGCCGGGCCGAGGGCTTCATGATCGTCTACGCCGTCACGTCGCGCTCCTCGTTTGAGTCGGTGGCCGAGATCCGCGGTCGCATGCTGGCCCTGAAGATGCTCGACACGGTGCCTATGGTGGTGGTGGGCAACAAGTGCGACCTCGCCGACCAGCGCGCAGTGGCGAAGAGCGAGGGGGCCGGGCTGGCCGCGTCGTTCGGGCCGAGCTGTCGGTTCATTGAGACGTCGGCCAAGTCGCGCAGCAAAGTCGAGGAGAGCTTCGCTCAGCTGGTTCGCACCGTACGACAGCACAACACACCTCGGCCAAAGCCCAGAGCCAAGTGCTGCCTCTTTTGATCGGACACACGCGCACTGTGCAGTAAGAGAGAAAGGAGTTCTTTGATCACAACTTCATTCAAATCTTCAGGTTCTTTGAGGTACTGGCGAGAGTGAGCCTACAGCAGAAGCGCGGCGAGCCACTGGATCCAGTGAGAGAGCTGCGCCGCCGACGACTTGTGGTCGATGACGATCTTCATCACCGCCTCCCACCCGCCGTCCTGGCCGCCGGGGTAGCCCCAGTTGTAGAAGTCCGGTCCCACGCCGTACCACGCGCCCTCGCCGTCGGCGTAGCGCCACAGGTAGCACGAACTGGTCGTTCCGTACATGCACTGGAGGCTCCCGCTCCTCTTGGAAAGCAGCTCGTTGTCCAGGTACCACGAATTGCAGGCGTCGAGCTTGACGAGCGAATACGGCGCGCTTGCGAAGAGATCCGAGGCTTCGCCGTCGGCGGTCTTATTGATCAAGATCACGCCACCGTCACCCCGCTGAGCCTTATCTCTGATCGGTTCTCCTCTCTTCCGGTCCAAGAAGTTGAGGCCGGTGAGGATCTGCGCGGGCTCGAGATCGCCGCTGCAGAAGACGACGGTGCTGCCGTTGTTGCGCACCCAGTCCCTGATGGCCGTGCGAGTTTGCTCGCTCAGCGCTGCTTTGATCGAGGCATCAGAGCCTTCTTCGTTTTCGATGAAGATGACCACCTTGCTTTTCGCGAGGGCATTGATCCAGGCCGAATCGTCGGTGTAGTCCTGCATCTTGATCACGCTCTCGCCTCCAAGAGACCACACCCAACGGAGCACATGGACAGCCTCGCCAGTGTCGGAGGGGTCTGCGCTGCTCCAGGGGGTGGTGTCGGCGAAGTTGGAATCGAAGCCCACAACGACGCTCTTCTCGGCGGCGACAAGGGGAGAGCAACCGAACAGGAGCGCGCAACAGCACAAAATTGCGGCCGCGGCGGTGAAGGTCAGAGCCTGCTTCATGGTCTTGTTCAGTCCTGAGCGTTTTCTTCTGACTGCCTGGCTCTCCCCCTCTCGCCGCCTCACTTTTTTTAGATCAAGCCCGATAAGGAATAACGTCGTTCTTTGCATTCCCTTCACGCGGTATGTAGTACTTGAGTGTGAAGGGTGCTTTCCCTGTTCTGGTGAGAGCAAGCAGACACGACGTGTATGAAGTCGGTTTACTGTTCGATAAAGAATAAGAGGAGTCTAGCTCTCTCTGTTTACATAGTCAATAGTGTATAGATATATATATATATAGAGGTAAGTTACATGTTTTAAATTGCGCTTGTCTCGTCATACTCGAATTCGTCCCCATTCGTCCGTCGTACGACGTAGAATTCTTGTCATGCCTGGTCCCTGGCGTTGGATGACACGGGTTCGATGCCGGCGAGAGAAGGAAGACCTCACTCAACATTCCCAATGCACCATCCTAGTAGTAGCGCCACATCGCCGTCGCTGGTCTTGGCCGTACTGCCCAGTCACCTCTTGTCTTCCTGTCGACGAAGTTGATGTCGGTTGAGAAGATGCCGAGGCCGGTGAGAACGCACTCGGGCTCGATCCCGCCGTTGCAGAAGACGACGGCGCCGCCGTTGTTGCGCACCCGGTCCCTCATGGCCGTGCGGGTGTCCGTGCTGAGCGCTGCTTTGATCGCGGCCATTATATTCGCTTTCGATGAAGATGACCACCTTGCCCCTCCACAGGGCGCTGCGCCAGGAGGTCTTGTTGGTGTAGTCCTCCATCTTGATCACGGTCTCGTTCACCAGCGACCCCACCCAACGGACCACATTTCGCCAGTGTTTCATCCCATGTCCGTCCGGACAGCAGGTGGCGCCCACCTCGCATGACACGACACTACACGGGGAGTAGGGGGAGGCCTTTATTCGAGAGATCCCCGCTCGCGCTCGCCGAGGCGGTCGAGGATGGTGTAGACGCCGCTCATGACGACGTGGTAGCTGCAGAAGTAGGGCACCACCCACAGCTGCGCCAACAGCCCCGTGTAGAATCCTGTCTTGGCACACGATGTATATTTTCAACATATGTATCAATAAAAGGAGAAAATATGTCAGTGTACAGACGCACCACTGCACACGCATACGAACCTGATGCCCCGCTTCCGTTGTAGATGGCCGCACAGCTCTCCAAAAATCCTGGCCAGGCGTACCACCATCAGCAGTGACCATCGCCCCCAGAGCGAAAGTGTAAGCGAGAAGAGAAAGGAAAGGAAAAAAGAGGGGAGGGCATGCGAGCTGGCACACGCGGAGCGGACCTTGGTTGGTGAGCTCCATGCGGTACTCGATGTTGACCAGTGGCAGGCAGGCGACTCGCGCGATGAAGGACACCAGGCAATCCTTCACCATTTGCCTGGTCCCGTCATCCACCCTGATCATGTATTTCCTGGATCGCGGCCGCATGCGTGACACAACCACACACGCAGTTGCATGAACGTTACTCAAGAGTACACAAAACACGCACAACACACACACACACACACACACACACACACACACACACACACACACACACACACACACACACACACACACAGGGATAGAGAGTGGTGGGTGGTGGCGAGTACCGCACGGCCGGTTTGGATTCGACCATGAACAACAGCTCCTGCGTGATGTGCAGCACCAGCTGAAGGTAGAAGATGAGGAGGAGGAAGAGGAGGAGGAAGAAGAAACTGAGCTCCWCACGCAGTGCTTGAAGCGTGGTGGTGTGCACCTCCTGGAGCAGTTGGTTGGCCAGCGCCAGCTTCCAGCCCAGGTACAGGTACCCCAGGGTGTCCTTGGCCTTGCCTACAAGCGCCGGAGGGGGGTAGATGGGAAAGAGGGGGGGCTTAGCCAGGAGAAGCGTCGCTGCAGTGGGGTTGCAGCGCAGTGGTGAGTGGTGAGTCGTACCGTCCTGCTGTGCAGCGAGATCCGATCGGATCCCCTGGAGGAGTCGCCAATAGCGCCTCCCAAATGGGACATCAATCAGGCTCCTTCGCTCTAACGACACGACACGACACGACACGACACGACACGACACGACACGACACGACACACACGCGACAGGTCAGGCCGGGGCCACTGGTGAAGAGCAGGGACCGTCATACTCACGGATTCGGGCTCGCACCGCATGGTGGCGATCATGCGCGTTTCGAGCACTTCCATCGGCAGCGTCGCCACCACGGCCACCGCCGCCGAGAACACCCCGGCCAGCACCGCCTTTCGATAGTCGCTGTGGGGCGTACCCGTGTCATCAGAATGATCACAGTTAGTCGTCCTGATCATCGTAGTGGTCATTATATTACTATCTTACCTCATGCGGCCAGTGGTGTCTTCGAGGAAGAGGCGCAGGCTGGTCCAGGTGGCCAGCTTGACGCCGCCGTAGACGGCCGTCCGCACGCACGCGCTCAAGTTGCCGTGGAGGAACCCGCGCAGGCCGTCCCTCCGCCAGATGTCCCGCGCGGTGCCCACCACCGAAGACTTCCGCCCGTCTATACACGCGCGCGAGCGCTCCTGCGGGTCAGCCCAGTGCACACCCCGCCACTTCCGCACCACCAGTCCTGCCGCACACAGAAACGCACCAGCTGCGATTTGGTGGAGCAGTAGCTGAATGTGGACGTTGCGCAGTGGCGAGGTCAGCGTGCGTGCAGCCGTCACGGCCACCGCGCCTGCCAAGCCTTGAGGTGAGTACCGCTGCTGTCCCGCACGGGCCCCACCTCGGCCCCACATCCGATTTTATTTATATTTTTGTTTTAAATACAAAAATCAAATTAAAATAAAATGAAAGAAAAGAAAGATGTACCGATGCCGAAGTTGGCCAAACGCCACGACGTCGAGCGAGCGAGTCCCTCGGCCTCCACTGAGTCGCGGGCGCTCTCGTGCCGCAGCTGCGCCAACCCTCCCGCTCCTGCTCCCCCCCAAAAAAAGAAAAAAGAAAAAGAATAAAAGCTATAACAATCAACAAACACGCTGTGGTACCCCCTGTCGTGGCTCAGACGCACCCCCATATCGTGGCATAGCGTATCGTTGCTGACGACGTTGCTGGTGCTGATAGGGGAGTCAAACGGCTGTGGCTTTGCCACGCCACCGCTGGTTTTGTTCTGCATTCATTTGTATTTCGTTCCGCAGTAACAATGGGCGAGGGGGACGCTTAGAAGAGAAGCGAGGCGAGCCACTGGATCCAGTGGGAGAGCTGCGCCGCCGAGCTCGGGTTGGCCGACCCAATGATTATCTCCATCACCGACTCCCACCCGCCGTCCTGGCCGCCGTCGTAGCCCCAGTTGTAGAAGTCCGGTCCCACGCCGTACCACGCGCCCGCGCCGTCGGCGTAGCGCCACATGTAGCACGCATCGGTCGATCCGTACATGCACTTGAGGCTCGCGCTCCTGGCCGGCAGCTCGTTGCTCAAGTCCCAGGGATTACACGCGTTGAGGATGGTGAGCGAATCCGGCGCAGAGCTGAAGAGGTCCGACGCCTGGCCGTCGCTGGTCTTGGACACGGGGTCAGCCACGATGACATCGCCTCTTTTCTTCAAGGAACCCTCACCCGAGCCTCTGAAGATGTCGAGGCCGGTGAGAACGCGTGAGGGCTCAGTATCGCCGTAGCAGAAGACGACGGCGCCGCCGTTGTTGCGCACCCAGTCCCTGATGGCCGTGCGGGTGTCCGTGCTGAGCGCTGCTTTGATTCCGTCATTAGAGCCACGTTCGTTTTCGATGAAGATGACCACCTTGCCCCTCCACAGGGCGCTGCGCCAGGCGGTCTTGTTGGTGTAGTCCTCCACCTTGATCACGGTCTCGTTCTCCAGCGACTCCACCCAACGGGCCACAAGGACAGCCTCGCCAGTGTCGGAGGGGTCGTCGCTGTTCCAGGAGTCGGTGTCGGCGAAGTTGGGATCGAAGCCCACAACGACGCTCTTCTCGGCGGCGACAAGGGGAGAACAACCGAACAGGAGCGCGCAACAGCACAAAACCGCGGCCGCGGCGGTGAAGGTCAGAGCCTGCTTCATGGTCTTGTTCAGTCCTGAGCGTGTTCTGCTGACTGCCTGGCTCTCGCCGTCTCCTTACTGCGACCACCTTCTTTGACCAGTCCTTCCCTTTTGCGAGCAAGAAAGACTAATAAGGAATAGTTCTTTGCACTCCATTCGGGGGAGCCACGCAGTGTGCCGCCGTCACTGCCCGCGCGCGGGCGCACTCGAGTGTGAAGGATCCTGTCCCAGTGCACCAGGGGAGGGAATGCGAGCTGGCACTCGGAGCTCACCGTCTCCCCTGCGATCACCTTACCAAACAGACCCCTTTGTGGCGCCACCGTTGCAGAGATACCATCATTCAAGTGCCGCTGGGGGAGAGAAAGGCGGACATGTCTCGTGATCGCTCCTTGGCGGCACCCTTATCCTTGGCCCGAGCTTTTGGTCGCTGCTTGTTGCGCGCTGACATTGTGGCGTGGAACGGGCACTGGAAGAGCTTACCCTTTCTCTCGGTGCTGTCCTGCTTCACCATCAGCAGGCCTGGACCGATTGGAGCCCAATGAGTTCCCGACGCTGAGCAGCAACACAGGGCGTCCAAGTACTAAAGAACGTACCATGGCTCTGCTGTTCCTCTTGGCTCATGCCATTAAAGTAGTCCCAGGCAGCGACTTCGCTATGCCCTTCGGCGCAGTGCCCCTGCTTGGTGAAGAAGCACAGCCACCTCTCCGCAATCTTGCCGTTAGCGTCGGCCAGGTGCGCCCAGTCGCTCTCGGGCAGCACTTCCATCAACTCGTGGCCGCTGAGCACTACCATGTCGGGTCCTAGATTGTATTGTGAGTGTCAATGGTGATGATGATGTGGTCAGCATTGTTGGCGGGATGGTGTCGTACGGATCTTGTGGAGGAAGGCAGGTCGGTTATCGCGTGGCTTGGGGTCGGGGTAGTAACCCGAGCACACGCAGGAGCCCTTGGCCATGTCGTGGTACTGGGGCACCTTGTCGCGCGGGCACCCCTTCTTTTGGGCCTTGATGCTCTTCAGGTTCTTCAGCAAGTCCCATCTACCCCTCTTGTTAAGCGACACCGTGATCACGCCGGTTGTAGCTGCACCCAGAAGATGGCAACAGTAACGCGTGAGCAAACGACTCGAAGTGAACTAGTTAGATTGGGCAGCAACGAAAGGGTACGTTGTGCGCGGTGCGGGGGGTAGATGTCGATCTCGCCCCCAGCCACCAGGTCATTGGCGCAGCTCGGGCAGTAGTGCACCGTTCCTGCCGTCCTCTTGCCCCTGATCACCGTTTTCACTCGCATACGTTGGTTCTGTTCTTGTGAAGAACTCGAACAAAGAGCTCCTTCTCTTTTGTGGCCCTCCTTTCCCTGAACCGCCTTTTAGCTACTCGGCTTGTCTGAAGACAACAACTAAGAATGTACAACATGTTATATGTTGAGAAGAATGTACAACATGTTGTTGATGATGGTGTTTGGGGATACTACAGTGCACTACACAAAGAGTCGAGAGAAGGAGGCTGAAGATGGCCGTTGCAAGCTCTTGACGTCTCTGCCGAGGTTCAGCTGTTCTCAAAGAGGTAGTTGGCCGCCATCTCCTCGTTCTTGCCGCAGGCGAGGTAGGCCTGCCTCACCACGTCCCTGCCGAAGCCCAGCTCCATCAATCGCGTGATCGACGATTCGTCCCTCTGGCTCAGCTGGGCGGCGGCGCCGCCTCCACCGCCGGTCTGCACGACGCCGATGTCGCTGCCGTCACCATCGCCGCCCTCCTCGTCGTTAAGCCACTCCAGAAACTCGGCCTGGTTCTGTGAGATGAGCTCGTGGAGCTGCGGGTTGGAGCTGCCCAGCTGGGTGAGCAGCGCGGCGAAGAGGTCTGGCCTCGTCTGGAGCAGCGATCGAATGCGCTGAAACTGGTTCGCGACACACACACACACACACACACACACACACGATCAGGGTGGGTGAGCCTCGACGTGCGGCGCAGTGCTTGGAAGGCCTGCGGACAAGGGTACCTGAGGCTGCTGCGTGACCCACTCGAACTGTGCCTGCGGATCAGAGTTCTGCTGGCCCATGCGCTGGATCAAATCGCTCATCAGGTTGCTGGCCTCCTGCTGCGGGTCGGTCCGCTGAGCGCCTGCACGTGTGCCCAAAGCGGTCACGCGTGAGCGCTCACAACATGGCGACACACGACACGAGAGGAGGAAAGCGTACCGCCAGCGGCAGCAGCAGCGGCAGCAGCGGGTGTGGTGGGCTCAGGGAGAGGAGCGCCGGAGAGGAGAAGGTCGCAAGCGTTCTGGAGGTCGTTTCTGGCGAGGCGCAGCGCCCGCACGATCTGCTCCTGCTCGAAGCCCATGCCCAGCAACCTAGTCTCGGGACACACACCGGTTAGGCCGTGACATTGGCAGCGATTGAATTGAATGCAACGTAGAGAATCAAATTGTGATACATTTGAGCTTTTGGAAGGAGAGGGTGCGTACGCCGAGAGGGCCTCATCAGAAGGCGTAAAGGCAGGTGTGGTGGAAGCGGCTGCCACCGGAGCAGCATCTGCAGCAGGGGTGGCCGCGGCGGCAGGTTGTGTTTCGGCAGGTGTGGTGGCAGGAGCTGATTCAGGGGCAGGGGCGGCAGCAGGCGTGGCTGCGGCAGGGGCAGGAGCCGTCGCGCTGTCCGGCTTCCTCACCACGAGGACGAGCGACGCTCCATCCTTAATGCCCTGTTCGGCGAGGCGAGCCTCATCGGACACGATGCGTCCGGCGAAAATGACCTTCTGCCAGGCCACGTCGAATTGGTGATCGGTTTGGATCTGGCGTTTGAGGTCCTCGCACGTCGCTTCCTCGGCCACCTCAACCTCGATCGCTACTTGGTCTGGCAGTTTCTTCAGCACGAGCTTCATATCTTTAATTATATCTGTTTGTATGTCTGTGTCTATCAAGTCTTGCTTATTGATCCTTCCTTTAAAGATTGATGGCCAGAGCGATGCAGTGGATTATTATGATCGAAAGCACAAGGCGCCCGGTGGTGCGTCTCCTCTGTTGCGCTCGATGCGAAAACTAACAATTCAACGAACAGACAACCGACACCGCGTTCGCCTAACTTTTGTTTATTTGTTTTTTTTTTAATTATAATTTTTTGTTTTTTTGTTGCGTTGTGGCTTCTGTGTGTTGTGTTGTGTTCTTGCTGCACGCGTGCGGCGCTGCTGACGTCGACGCGTTCCTCACCATCCCACGTTGGTACATCGTCCTCTTGCGAGGCGTCCTCACGCCACCCTCCACCTGTCCGACAGCACTCGTCCGCCGGTCCCACCGGCTGGGATCGTCGTGTTTGGGTCATCGGTGACGACGTGGTGATGGTGGCGAAGATGATGATATGGTCATCGTCGCACACGCGGCCAGGCGCGAGCTCTCGCCCAACACCGCCACGCGATCGATCAAGCGTTCCTGTCGAAGAAGAGGATGACCGGCTTGTAGTCGCGGTTGTTGTAGAGCACCCTGAGGAACTCCCTCTGCTGTCGCTCCTTGTCCTCCTTGGTCAGCGGCACGTCGTCGTTGTTGGCGCCGTTCATGCCGTCGTCGCCGCCGTTCATCGCCGTCTCCTGACGTCGGCCCTTCCTCCGCCTCTTCCGCGCGCGCTCCTCCTTTTCGCGCAGCAGTTGCTTCCGCTTGAGCCGCGCCTCCTTGGCGTTGGGTCCCTCCTCAAACTTGCGCCTCATGAGCTGCTGCGCATCGGCCGCGGCATTGGCCGAGCAGATGCCGTCCAGGCTGTCCTCGCCCAGGAGCGAGGACTCGTCTTCGCTCTGGTCGTCGTCTTCGTCGCTTTCGTCTTCGAGGGTCCTGCGCTTCCGCCTCCGGGTGACACCGGTGAGGTCGTCGAAGCTGGTCACGCTGTCGACTTCGTCGTCGCTATCGCTCGAGTCGTCGTCGCTGCCGTCCTGGCGTCGCATCCGCTTGTTGCCGCCGCCGTCCTGCGACAGCGTGTAGTCCGACACCCTTCGCTTGCGGCCCGGCAGCGCCGACGAGCAGCCGACGAGGGACACGACCGGCGCGGCGGTCATGGTCTCCTCGGACACCCACCTCTGGCGATCCTCCGGCGCACTGCTGTCGTTATCGTCGGCAGGCGCCCACTGGACCAGGTACATCGGCTTCGTGTCCATTGGAACCAGCTCGGCCGAGGAGAGCAAGGCGGCGTGGTGCACGGCGAGCACGGTCTCGACGGTGCGAGCCTTCAGCTTGGGGTCGGCAAGCAGCCCGTTCCACGCTTCCTTCAGCCGACTGGCTTCCTCTTCAGCAACCTGCGTAGACACAACAACACCGCGTAACCATGGCCACGACAAAGTGAGAAGAATAGGCAAAAGAAAAGGAAAAGGAAACAACGTACGTTCGTCACTGCGGAGGGCGCAGGGATGACGGGCGGGAGCGCGGTCTTGGTCTTCAGGAAGAACACGCGGCTCGCAAAGCGTTCTCTCCAGGTGCCGCTGTGGTGGGACGCGAGGTCCGAGCCCCACCTGGTCTCGAACATGCGGCGCCACAGCGCGTCGTTGGCGGCGATGATCGAGAAGAAGTGGCTGTTTGTGGAGACGCGTCCAACCGCAACATGTTAGCGAATTCGTGAATGTACATTTGTGTGTTAGCTGGCGTGCGCGCGTGTACGTGGGCGGCGCGTACCAGCTGGCGGAGATGGCGCCGAGATCACGAGGGCTGGATTCGAGGAAGGACAGAATGCGCACGATGAGGTCGGTCGGCAGGGCGTCGAACCAGAGGAACACGCCACGGTTTTCGGCCTTCATGCGCCCGAGCGTCATCGGCTGGATAGACTGTTCGAGTCGAGAACACACGCGTATCGCCGCACAAGAGCTGTCAGGCGCGCAAGACCATTGCGCACAAGGAATGTGAGGCAGTCATCCAACGTACATTCTTCGCGAGTTTGCGCGTTCCGCTGTTGGTGAGGTCGCGCGAGGATTTGAGCGAGGGGCTGGCGGCGTCGTCGGACCGCCGGAGGTTGAGGCGCCCGGCGCTGAGGCGGCGCGACCCATCGACAGCCACCGGGGAGCCCATGGCCCTGGGGAGCGAGGGAGTCCTCCTGATCTGACGCCGGGCGCAGTTGGAACAATGTGCGCCGAACTGTTGCGCGTTCCTGAACGACGTCTTCGGCCACGCCCTGTCGCAGTGCTTACAGTAGTAGTACTGCAAGAGGGAACGGAGAGTGACGCTCGTGAGCGACGGTATTTGTGGCGTGAAAGTGGGGGGGGGGATGACACTTACCCTGTCGTCCGTGCGGAGGTGCTTGGGGATCTTGTCGTTGATGAGCACGATGTCGGTGAGCTTGGAGGCCTCCTGCAATCCCTCCTCGTTCTCCTTCCGCCTCATCGCGGTCTCGCCCATCTCGTCCTTGGGCGCGTGGTGGCTGCGGTGACTACGTCGCACGACGCCCGCACGCCCGCCGCTGACACCGCCACCAGCGAGGGAGATCTGCTCTTCGTCGTCCAACAAACCATCCTCGTCGTCCTCGTCGCTCGACATGTCGTCCAAGGTGTCGGTGTCTTCATCGTCATCGCGCTCATCCCCGTTTCTGAAGCGGTACTCCTCGTCCAGCTTGTTGGCGGTCGTGGCGGTCATGCCCATCTTCTGCTCCCGCTCCTCCTGCTTTCTCAGTTCCTCCATGAGGCTCTCCTCCAGCGGAATGTCCAGCGCGTCTTCGTCTAAACATCACGGTGAAAGAGAGAAGCGACAAAAAAATATTAATTTTTTATACGAGCGCGAAGGCGAACAGACGAACGCGAGAAATCTCAAGAAGAGTGGCATACCATCAAAGTCGAGGCCCAAGAGGGCGTTGTCGGTGGCAGCTGCCTTCTCCTTCCTCGGCGTCTGAGGCTTGGCCGCAGCCGATGGCAGCGGAACCGCGAAGCACGAGGACGACATCGGCGCGAACGGCGAGAAGGGAGTAAACGGCCCAGACGAGGAGTCGCCGGGAGTTGAAACAGAAGGGAAGGCGAAGCTCGTCGACTTCTTTCTGGTTTGCTCCTCGTCCTCCTCGTCTTCCTCGGCCTCGTCGAGGTCGGCTCTGCTCTGTTGCCTGCCGGCGGGCTCCTTCTTGGCCCTGACCCCGCCGGCGCCCTTGCCCTTGACGACCTTGCCCATCTTCACATTGCTGACGACTCCGACCACGCCCTTGTCCTTCTGCTCCTGGGTAAGAATGGCCTCGACGATGCGCTGGTACAGATCCGTCTTCGTTCCCGATACCGACAGACCCCGCACCTTCAACTCCTGCAGGCGTTCGCTCGTGAGTGTGAGTGAACACTGTGTACACGGGG
>CACVKS010000496.1:0-27681 GCA_902749335.1 Acanthamoeba triangularis
AGGTCTACCTCAAGTCGGCCCACGGCAAGTACCTCTCGGCCGAGCCCAACGGCACCGTGGTGGCCAACCGCGACGCGCCCAAGGAGTGGGAGACCTTCCACGTGGAGAAGCTGGGCAACAAGCGCGTGCACTTCAAGACCCACCACGGCAAGTACCTGTGCGTGGAGCCCAGCGGCAAGGTGGTGGCCGACCGCGCGTCGCCCAAGGAGTGGGAGACCTTCGAGTTCCACAAGGTCCACTCGCACTAAGGCTTGGCAGTGTGCTATGGAAATCAACACAACAGGCGTTGATCTTACAGTTTCACAACATGACTTTCAGTTCATCGCCATGGAACAGAGAAGCGCTTTTACTTAAAGAGTAAAAGCGGTCTCCCGGCCACCTAGGTCGGGTTGACCGCGAGGTCCTCCGCCGGCTCGCCGGTGATGGAACCAGGACAGTCCGCAGCGCAGCACGCACAAGGCCTTAATGGCCCGCGGTCTTTGGCTCTAAGCCTCCAATCACGTCCACTCTGCATCTGCAACCTTGTCGTGTTGGTTCACGGCTCCCTCCCACCACAGGATAGGCGACAGCTGGGTCGTGTTTTTGTTGTTGCCCACCACCGCCACTGTTTTAAAAGATAGGCCGGCCGGGGCTTCAGGAGCGGAAGCGCATGTTCTGTGCCCACACGGAGAGGGTGCCGTCGAGGGCACCGGTCCACAGGTAGCCCGCGTCGTTATCCCTGCGGTCCACCACGTACTGCATGGCCTGCACGTCGTTGTTGTGCGCCTTCCACGCGCTCAACTTGCGGTGCGTCTGCACACTCCGCGGTTAGAGACGATATGGGTGTCGTGTCTCGTGTTGTGTCGTGTCGTGTCGCGTCTCGTGTCGCGTCACGTCGCGTGTTGCGTGCCGTGTGGGTACCTTGGCATCCCAAACGGAGACGGTGCCGTCGCGATGGCCGACGCAAATGAAAGGGTGCGAAGACACAAGCGGCGCCGAGAGGGAAATGCCGTAGCTTCGCCCCACGTCAATCTCGCACACCACGAGCCCCGGCGACGCCATGCCGCTCGCCTGCTGCCACACCTGCAACACACACACGCACACACGCACACGAATTAGGGTCAGCCTTACATTCTCAGGACCGCAGACTGCGCGACAGGCACGAACCTTGACTTTGCGGTCGTGTGAGGTGGTCCAGACGAGCTTCTGGTTGGGCTCCCACACGATGCCGGTGATGGCCTGGTCGTGTGCCCGCCAGTGCATCATCTCCCACGTCTGTACCGCGTGCGAGCTCGTCAGTCCACATTCGCCGTTTGCGCGCGTGTCGTGTCGTTGGTCGTGTCGTGTCGTTGGTCGTGTCGTTGGTCGTGTTGTTGGTCGTGTCGTTGGTCGTGTCGTGTCGTTTGTACCTGGAGGTTGACGCGGAAGAGGTCGGTCATGCCACCRATCCACACGCTRCAGTTGTCCACCACGCACATGGAGTAGATCGACTCGTCCTCCTTCACAATCAACTCCCGCTCGTCCTTTCGTTTCTGTGTCGCGTGCGTGTCGTGTTGCGTGTCGTGCGCGTGTCGTGCGCGCGTCGTGTGTCGTGTGTCGTGTGTCGTGTGTCGTGTGTCGTGTCAGCCGTAAAAAATATATGCGGTGTGTGGGGTGTGGTGTGGGGTACGAACCTTGGTGTTCCAGGTGAGGATGGTGCCGGCGATGTCGCAGGTCCACACCTGCACGCCGCCCGACGGATCGGGCACGGCRAGCATGCCSGAGATGAGCTTCTTGTGCTTCTT
The DNA here is from genome assembly GCA_902749335.1 of Acanthamoeba triangularis. Classification (NCBI taxonomy): domain Eukaryota; phylum Discosea; order Longamoebia; family Acanthamoebidae; genus Acanthamoeba; species Acanthamoeba triangularis. The sequence goes on from CACVKS010000496.1 coordinate 1,764, forward strand.
GAGCGTCTTCACYTTCTTCCACTCCTGCTTGYTTTTCTGTTGCGCGCGCAACGCGTCACCAACACCGAAGCGWCWWCAGAGAGCCGCGTGTGCGGTTGTGTGTGTGTCGTGTGCGTGTGGTGTGTGTGTGTGTGTGTGTGTGTGTGTGTGTGTGTGTGTGTGTGTGTGTGTGTGTGTGTGTGTGTGGTGTGTGTGTGTGTGTGTGTGTGTGTGTGTGTGTGTGTGTGTGTGTGTGTGTGTGAACCTTCTTCTTGAGCTGGTAGATGCGGATGAGCGTGTCGGTGGCGGCCCACACGGTGTCGTCGACAGCGATGAGTCCATTGATCTGCGCCCTCTTGCGCGCCGCCTGGAACTCGTCCTGCTGCAGCCCTGACTACACTCCCCCCCTCCGGAGGTCAATCCCAGCCAACCGAGTCAGTGCAGAGAGCTGAGGCGTACGATGTGGCTGTACAAAATTGCCTTGCCGTGGCCGTCACCCACCCACACCTGCCAACAGCACACACGCCACGCAACACGCGCGACACGACACACGACACACGACACACGACACACGACACAAGACACACGACACGCACAGGCGTGTGCGATCAATGATGAGTCGATGCGCGATGGACAGTGAGAGTGAGAGTGAGAGGTAGAGGTTAGGGGGCGCCGACCTGATTGTCGACCTTGAGGAAGCACTGGACGGAGGGGCTGGGCGGGCGTCGTATGGTGTCCTTCCACACGAACATCTTGGGGGCCTCCTCCTTGGCCCCATCATCGCCTCCGTTCTCTCCGTCTTCTCTCTTTCCCACCACCACCACCTCCCTTTCCTTCTCCTTCTCTTTCGCTTTCTCTTCCTTTTCGTTCTTCTTCTCTCTTTGCTTTGCGTCGCTGCCGTTCTTCGTGGCCGCGGCTGCTGCTGACGTGGCAGAAGAAGGCGGTGATGACGTGGCAGGCGCGGATGTCGACACCGCGGGCAGGGCCAGCGACGAGGCGAACGAGGGCAGGAGGGTCGTGAACGATGTCGACGTCGACGCCGCCGCCGAGAAGCCGAACGGGGTCGGGTTGAGGTTGAAGCTGATGTCGTCGTCGTTCTGGCCCAGGTGCCGCGTGATCCGCTCCACGATCTCCGCAAACGACGGACGCAGCGCCGGGTCGTCTTGCCAGCACTCCTTCATCAGCGTCGAGAATTCCTTCGGGCACAGGTGCGCAAGCGGCGGCGTGGGTCGACACCCTGGCATTGCACACGCACACGTCATTATCGTGTGTCGTGTCGTGTGCGGTGTCGTGTCGTGTGTCGTGTGTCATGTGTCGTGTGTCGTGTGTGTCGTGTGTGTCGTGTGTGTCGTGTGTGTCGTGTGTGTCGTGTGTCGTACCGTCGTTGATGATGGCGCGGATGCAGTCCATCTTCTGGAAGTAGTTGTTGCGGAGGAACCGGAACCAGTACTCGTCGACAAAGGGGGTCAGGCGCGACGCGATCTCGTACAGGACGATGCCGTAGCTGTAGATGTCGCTGCGCTCGTCGTACTCGCTGTCGTCCCGCAGCACCTCTGACCGCACCCGACACAGAACCAATAAATTCTCGAGCGTTCAACGCCCGCGCGTGTCGCGTGCTGCGTGTCGCGTGCTGCGTGTGCGGTGATGTAGAGTCGTGTAGTGTGGGTACCGGGGGCGAGCCACTGCCAGGTGCCGAGGGCCTCGTAGAGTTTGGGGTCGACGTGTCGCGCAAGGCCGAAATCGCCCACCTTGGCGGTCACTTTCTCGTTGGCGTCGTAATTCATCATCTGGATGATGATGATGATGATGATGATGATGATGATGATGATGATGATGATGATGATGATGATGATGATGATGATGACGATGATGATGATGATGATGATGACGGTCGCACTCGCATACGTAAGCCAACGCCCAGGCACGCACCGCACCGCACGAGACTCATACACACGCACACGCACCACCGCGCACGCACACGCAACGACACACAGGGGCACGTACAAAAACGTTGGGGGAGCGCAGATCGCGATGGACGATCGGAGGCTTGAAGGAATGCAGATACTTCATACCTGCGCCATTAAATAAAAATGAAGATTTTAAAAAAAGATATTTAAAAATAAGATAAATATAAATAGTGTAGAAATTTTGATATGTGAAATAAATTAGATAGATTAAATTCCTTGCTAGCCAGTGTGGCGCACCCTTAGCGATGTCGAGAGCGATCTTCCATCGAAGGGACCACGGGATCTGCGCGTCGTCCAGCGGCTGCGCCCGCTTCTTCAGGCATGCCACCGGAAACAGCCCTGCAGGGCGCACGGCACACAGTCAACCACCACGACACGACACGACACGACGCGACACGACACACGACACACGACACGCACGCCACACGCACGGCACGACACACGATCGTGAAGGTACCGCGTTCGGAGCGGCTGGTCTCGATGAAGCAGAGCGGACCCTCTTCCTTGTGGATGAGCACGACGTCGTCGGCGGCGACGTCCATGGCGAGCTCGCGCTCGCGGCCCTGGAGCTGGGACTGGAAGATGGAGGCGTGCTGGTTGAAGTCGTGCTTGCACACCACCTTGGCCTTCCAGTAGGGCTCCAGCAGGTGGCGCAGGTCGCCCGACGGCACGAACTCCATCACCATGCTCAGCGGCTGCTGCGAGATGCCGTACAGCCGCACGATGTTCTCCTGATTCAAACAGCTGACGTGTGTGTGTGTGTGTGTGTGTGTGTCATGTAGTGTCAGCACACGCACACGCGCGCACACACGCCGCACACGCACACGCACGTACTTCATGAGATAGACTTCTTGCTTGAATTCGTCGAATTTTTGTTGGTTCTTTTCGTCGAGGAGGTCGGCGTGGAGCTGCTTGATGGCCACGGGCCGCCCGTGCCAGGTCCCCTTGAACACGGCGCCGAAGCCTCCGCGTCCCACCTCCTTCTCGACCACCAGCTGTGTCACACAGATTCACAGGTGGATTTAAGATGGCAGTGCGACACGATAGTTGCGGTTAAGGTGGCGGAGCTGAATTCTTAAGGTGGCGGTTGAGGTAAGCTTCGACGGTACCTGGTCGGAGGCGAGGACTTTAACGCTGCCCATGGCCAAGTCGGGGGCCACCTCGTGAACGCGCAGGTCGCGGCCGAGCGCGGGGCCGCAGGGAATCGGCTGGCCCGTGACCACCGCCTCGATGCACTTGGTGTAGGGCAGCACGTGCTCGGCGGGCAGCTCGGCGGCCGACGACGCCAGCGCGCTGTCCTGCGGCTCGAGCAGGCACGGCACCAGCTTCTTCACATCCATTCCTATCATTCGCTGCCACGTCAGCCATGTGGTGTGTGTGCCGCACACACCACCGCACACACCACAGCACACGGGCGTAGTGGGGTAGTTACCGGGGTAGGCCTGGAGGAGGGTGTCGATGGCGAGCGTGAGTTCTTCGAGGAGCACGACGCGCGGTCGCTTGAGGGCGCCGTGGGTCGATTTCTTGACCGCCACTCGGGTGATCACCTCGAACCGCGCCGCCGACGCATTGCCCTGCACCGCCAGCTGGCGCACGAGCGCCCGCTCCTGCACCACGCCCTCAGCGGGCTTGTCCTGCCCATCCGCGCCAGGGTTAAGGTGATGTGTGCGGTGTGTGTCGTGTCGTGTGTGTCGTGTGGTGCGGTTGAGCGGATGGCGTACGAGGTGGATGATGTAGCCGTATCGCCAGGGAACGAGGAGCCGAGCGTGGGGCACGTGGAGCGCGCGCACCATGAGACGCGAGAAGACGCCCAGCGGCACGAACTCGACCTCGTACTGCCGCGCGAACACTCCGATCTCCACATCGGCGCCTGCCGCCAGCGCACCACATGTCAGACCCAGCACTAACACTGTGCGGTGGTGCGTGTGCCTGAAGTACCAAGTTGTTTCTGGAGCGCGTCGAGGGGAGGCCAATGATCTTCGAAGCGCTGTTCGGGGCAGGTCTCGGGGAGGAGGGACGGGACCATGAGGTCCTGGCCCTTGACCGCGTCGTCGTTGCCCTCGCCGCGCAGCGGGTACACCACCTACGCGGCAATCATCGAGACAAAAAGAGAGAAAAGAATTTAAAGATTAGAGAAGGAATGTCAAGCAGCTACGGGCGACAGACGCCCGTGCGAGCGGGGAACGTGTGGTTGCGTGCCTGGAATTTCTCAAAGATGCGCTGCATGTTGCGGTGGAGGTGCGCGGGGTACTCGCGCCACACCCACGAATGGAGATCGCCCTCGCTGATGATGCCGTTCTTGCACCACGTGTTACTGAACGACACCACCGTTTTCATGACCTGCAGGCGCAACCCCCGCGTTAGTGTCATCGTGTGTGGTGTGTCGTTGGTCGGGGAAATCACCGAAGCGAGCCACTGGGGGTTGATGATGACGAGATCGGAGAGATCGCCGAAGGCATCGTTGAAGTGGATGACCGCGCCCACGTTGTGCAGGAACCGCACCACCTCCGGAAGCTGGTCCTCGTCAATGCCACACTTTCGTCCCTGCACCATCTCGCTCCCGTGAGCAACAACGACGCACCGCACACGCACACACGCGCACTCGCGCACGCAAGAATACGAACCAGGTAGACCATGTCGTTCCACTTGAGGTAGTTGCGCCCCACCTCCTTGGGCTTCTCGGCGGCGGCGGGCGACGCCGGGTTGCTGCCCGTCCCGCTGCCGGCTCGACTCGCGCTCGACACCACCGACCCCCCGCTCCCCGTGCGGCTCTGCTGGCTCTGCATCGTGCTCCCACTTCCCCTACACACGACACACGACACACGACACACGACACACGATACACGATACACGACACACGACACACGACACACACGACACACGACACACGACACACGACACACGACACACGACACACGACACACACCACACATTCAGTGTCGCGTGTGCGGTGCGCGGTGCGGTGTGTGGTACCTGCCAGAGAGGCCGGAGGCGAGGGAGTTGGTGGAGCTGATGCTGGTGCCGGACTTGCCGGTGGCGGCGCCCTCGGGGGAGGGTCGGAGCTTGATGACGGCCTCGTGGAGGTCGTAGTAGGCCTTGGGGATCTGCTTCTTGAGGAACGAGTGCCGGGAGGCCAGCTCGATCAGCTTCTCGATCAGCTCCGGCACGTTCTCCATCGTCGTCGTGCTCACGAAGATCACCTCGCGCACATTGCCGTCCATTCTTTACAGCACCAACACAATGGCACACGGCGCACACGGCGCAACACGGCACACACGGCGCACACGGCACACACGGTCGCAGTGAGCAGGGGGTGGTATGAGCCGGAGGGGAAGGGCGGGAGGCGGTACGCGCGCAGTTTCTTGGCGAGATAGGGCAGAGTCTCGCGGTCGACGCTCGGGTGGTCGATGTGGGTGCCCACGATGATCACCGGCACCTCCACGCTGTGCGTTGATGCCTTGACCTAGCATAGAGCAGCCAGAGGTGAGCGTGTGCGGTGGTGCGTGCGGGGGGCGGTACGAGTGGTGGGTACCCACCTGGTTGAGCCAATAGTGAATGGGCGAGAGGTCCTCGGTGCTGGCGTTGAAGCACACGAGGTAGATGGAGTGGGCCGTCAGGAAGAACTGGTGCGTCGGGTAGAAGATCACCTGCCCGCCAAAATCATAGCACTGGAACCTGCACAAAAAAATGAAATAAAAAATAAAACACACACATAAATAATTAATACACGGAAAATAAAAATAAGATAAAAATAAAAATAAACATGAATGTTGCGGAAGAGCGAAGAACAAAAAAGAACGAAGAGCGGCGTGTGGAGCAATGGTACCGAAGACTCTTGAGGTCGGCATTGCCCTTCTTGAACTTATCGGGGACGTCCAGCTCGGAGATGTCGATGCCGTCCGTGGAGAGGAGCTTGCCCTTAGGACCCTTCTGCTTCTCCTTGCCCTGTCGTTGGGAGCAATCCGCGTGAGACCTTGGCACACACGGCACACACGGCACACACGGCACACACGGCACACACGGCACACACGGCATACACGCCATGCTGGTACAGGGCGCACGGTACCGAGAGGAGTCGGCTGAAGGATTTGAGAAGGGAAGTCTTCCCGACGCACTCGCGGCCGACGAACATGAGCTTGATGCGCGACCACCCCATCGTCGAGTTCTTCAGCAATTGCAGGTAGGTCTGCAAAGCTCACAGAATCAGTGGAGTCCATGGACGTGTGTGCCGTGTGTGTCATGTGTGTCGTGTGTGTCGTGTTGTGTTGTGTGTCGTGTGTGACGTGTCGTGTGTCGTGTGTCGTGTTGCAAAGGAAGCAAAGATGGCGCACCTGCAGGGATCGGATGAGGTCCGATTCATGCCGGGCGTCCAACACCTCGGACGGGATCGATTGGAGTGGGTTCCCGTTCAGGCGCAGGCTCTGCCGAATCACGTCAAAGAAAGAAATATAACACATTTAAGTTCAAATAAGCTAATGGCGAAAGAGGCGGTGTCGACACAAGACACAACACACAACCGCAACGGACCTCGAGCTTGAAGTCGGCGAGCCAGGTGGGCAGGGTGTTGATATCGTTGTCGGAGAGGTCGAGCGATCGGACATTCTTGAAATGCTTGAAGACGGCGTCGGGTACCGTCGTGAGGCCGGCCTTGACCAGCCGCAGCTCAGTCTTTTCCCTCAGCCAGGTCTTGATCTGGTCAAACAAACAAACAAACAGAAGTTGGGATGGAAGTTCATCGTTGACCGGTCAAATGAATTCCGCGTTGACCGGTCAGGCGGTGGTTGACATGCAACAGGGGAAGGGGAGAGGAGAACGTACTTCTTTGGAGGAACAGTCAGCACCGCCGTCGAGCAGAACGCAGACCAGCGGGTCCTGGTATTGCTTGCGATCGGATCGGATCACGATCTCCAGCGGCGTTTGGCCCTCCTGCACAGCCCAGAACGTAAGTTGATGAAAACGATTACGATGACGACAACGGCGACAACGAGATCGCGCTGGCGAGTGAGCGTGGAGTGCCGTACACCGTCGGGCTGGCGGAGGAGGAAGGAGGAGGAAGAAGAAGGTCAGCGACACAACGAAAGAGAGAGAGAGAGAGAGAGAGAGAGCGAGCGAAATGAGGCGGAAGTAGGTCGTGGGTAGCGAACCAGATTCACGTTGGCGCCCATGGACACCAGCACGCGTGCGACATTCGAGAACCCCTTCTTGCACGCGCTGTGCAGTGGATTCTGGGGTTGTTGGGTGGTGGGTGGTGATATCGGTCAGTCGAATAGGTCAACATTGCCCTACACGGTAAATTGCTGGTACCATGGCGTCATTGTTCAACTGCCAGTTCCAGCAGGCCAATCACGGGTCGCGGGTCATCATTCGGCGAAAGATTGATCGATGAGCGCTCAAGACACATAAGTTGCATTGGGGAGGGGGTGCAGAGCAGGAGTACAATGTTAGGGTCGGCGCCGTTGGTGATGAGTGTGGCCACAGCGCTGGGCTTGCTCACGTGAAGCGGCGTTCGCTGCGTGATAGTGTAGGGTCAGTACTCGCTCTATTTGGCGCACTCAAGCAGCTAAACTAAACTGAGTGGGCCACGCCACGTACCCCGTCCTAGTCGGCCATCGATTCACCAGGATCGACCAATCATTAGCTTCATGCAACCAACCGATCGATCGAACAACCAATGAGCGTACCTTGTCTTTCTGTGGAAAGAGGAGAAAAAGGTGAGGAATGGGTCCAACCCCAACAGTTTGAGAGTCAAGGTCATGAGAGAGGCCCGTACGGGGTTGAGGTCGGCCTCGCGGTCGATCAGGAAGTTGACCACCGCCACCTTGCCGTTGCTCGCGGCCGCGTGCAGGGGCGTCCAACCCACCCTGTCCGCCTGTGGCGTGTTTGCGCGCGTATCAGATTGATATTGATTGTCGACGTCGACAACAGCTCAGGCGGATGAACGTCGCCGAACCGGCCGGTTCGAGTGGAGGAACGTACGACGTTGACGGCCGCACCGGCGCTGACGAGTAATCGACAAATGTACTCCGACCCCGAGTTGGCCGCGTAGTGGAGCGGAGTCTGGACGAAAGAACCACTGAGTCAGACAGGCACCTGTGGATCGAGGTATGTGCATTGCGTACCCACTGAGGAGCCAGAGATCCGAGCGCGTTGCAGTCATGTGTGTCGTGTGTGAGAAATGTATGGAATGTGTGTATGTGTGTGTGTGTGTGTGAGACATAGATTAGATGGCAGCAAGCTCAGAGATCACGACGTACGCCTCCCTCCGTTCTCTGTTGGCACGACAACAACAACCGCGGTGGTGAGCTAATCAAGAAAAGAGAAAAGAAAGAAAAGAGAAAAAAATAGAGAAAAAGGAGCGCAATGCCAAAAAGGACTGGCGTGGGCGTACGGCTCCGACGTCGGCTTTGTGTTCGACGAGAAGGCGGACCAGCTCCTCGAAGCCCTTGTCGCACGCCAGGTGCAGCGCCGTCATCATGTCCCCATCGCCCTGCGCCACAACAACAAGAATTACAGATGAGCGTGTTCAGCCCTTACCCCCCCGCGCCCCCGACATGACGTGCGGGGCGCGCGTACGCTGTTGGGGTCGGCTCCTGCTCGCAGCAGGATGGCCGCGGCTTCGAATTTGTTCTCCCCTACAGCGCGGTGCAGTGGCCGCTGATGAGAGTTGGGCGAGAGTGAGACAACATTCGCGGCGCACAAAAGAAAGGAGGAAAAAAAAGGGGAGGACGTGTATAGTACCCTCTTCTTCTGCTCGAACGGTGGCCATCAGCGATCCCCAGTTTCGATCGTGAGATCACGAAAGAAATACCACACACAACACACACGACACGCACACGACACACACGACTCACACGATACACACGATACACACGACACACACGACACACACACACACACACACACACACAACACTCGCACACGCAAGCACACAAGTAATGTGAAAGTCAATCGGGGCACGAACCGTATCTTCCTATGGGTCAGAAGGAGAGAGTGGATGGTGAGAAAGGAGCAAGTCCAACATGAGCGTGTTCACTTGAGCGGAAGTGGAGGTGGGGATAGTACGGCATCGAGCGGGGCGCCGTGCTCCACCAGTATCTTCACGTTGGGCGTGAACCCTCGGAAGCAGGCCTCGTGCAGCGCTGTCGTTTTGAACTGCGTGCCCACGCAGGCACACGACACACACACAACACACGACACACACACACACACACGACACACACACACACACACATACACACACACACGACACACAACACACGACACACACGACACACACGACACACACGAAAAAGGAAACGGTAAATGAATTAGAAAGGAGAAAGAGCGAACGCGAAGTGGCGGTGGGGGGGGGGGGGGGGGGGCGAAGAACGAAACAAGACAGTCAGAAAGAAAAGAAGAAGGAACGGGAAGGGGGGGACAGTGACGGCGGCGGTACCTCATTGAAGTGTCCCTGGATGACCACGCGGAAGTCGGGGGTAGTGACGATGTCCCGCGGCAGCTCCTTCAGCTGTTTGATGTCTCGGATGATTATTTCCTTCAACTGTTCTTGTGTCTCGCGAAAGATGGACGCCATCCGTCGTCGGAGTGTGTGCCCGTTTCCTCTTCTTGATCGAGAGCTCCCTCCAGTTAAGATGAAAAAAGATTTCAAAAATCTAGGCCTAGACAGTTCGGCGAAGTACTATTTTCCCTTGCAACAACAATGGAAATGAAATTAGATAAGAACCCTTAAAAATGATATTAGATACCATTACCATTAGAGAATTAAATAAACACAACAGTAATATTATTTACATATCTTGTATTTATTGTTTGCTTTTTTTCCTCTCTGTTGTTTGTGTTTCTGTTCAGTAGCTGTTGTGTTCGTTGAAGAGGTCGTCGTGGAAGGCCTCGTCGTCCCTAGCGCTGCGACGGGTCGCCGTGTCGTCCAACACCTCGACGTCGTCCTCCTCCTCGGACATGCTCTCGTCTTCGCGTTGCTGCCTGGAGTTGTTCTTCTTCGCACCATCGTCCGTCTTCTCCGACGGAACGGGCGCGAGGCCCAGTGTGAGCATCACATCTCTCACGCCGGGCGCCTGCGAGAACGCGAATCCGGTGTCTGTGTGCGCACACGCGTGCGATGGTTAGCACACACACCACACACATCAACAGAGCCAAACTGATAAGTGGAAGAAGGTAACGTACAGGTGACACGTCTGCGCTTGACGAGGCTGGTGAGCTTGCGGCGCATGCGCTTGGCGCGCTCCCGGCGACGCAGCTTGCGCTGGTCCTCCTCGTTGAGCAGGTGCATCTCCTGGATGACGTGATAGTTCTCCGGCAGGTAGGTCCGCCTCAAACTGTTTGTTGCCACCATCAACCATTGCATGTGAGCGTGTGTGCGGTGTGTGCGGTGTGTGCGGTGTGTGCGGTGTGTGCGGTGTGTGCGGTGTGTGCGGTGTGTGCGGTGTGTGGTGGGTGCGGTAGGGAAGGCGTACTAGCAGTAGACGAGATCGGGGAGGATGGCGCACGCGGTGATGAGGATGGCGCCGAGCCAGTAGAAGGCCGAGGACATGGCCTTGTAGGTGACCCACCCGATGAGGTTGGGACCCAGCAGGTTGCTGGTCGGGATGGGCGCGTAGAGAATGATGAACAGGAACCACGCCGCGACGCTGCCCCACACCGCGATGTGGTTCCACACCGTCCATGTGCTGTGTGATGTGTGATCCCCGGAAATCAGCAATCAGTGGGTGGAGGTATGTCGTGCCGTGTGTCATGTGCGAGGGCGTACTTGGTGACGAGGAAGATCTTGGCGTTGACGGTCAAGATGACGGCGGTCATGATCTCCAGCCCGAGCGTGAAGGCGTCCAGCGTCTGGCCGCTGCCCAGCTATCAAATGAAGGTCGTAAGTTGGTGCCGAGTGCCGCAATTACTACTGTTGAGGCCGAACGTACCAGAATGTCGTTCCTGAAGGCGGCGATGGAGAACATCGTGATGACGACGGCTTGTATGACGGCCCACAATTGCCACTGCCAGTACTTGAACGACGAGAACTGGCGATGGAAAGAGAAAAGTGAGTTTCGTGTGCGACACACAACACGCACGCAAGCACGCACATCAAGGCGGGGCGTACAGATTGATGGCGGATTCCGTTGCGGTACAGCGGCGGATAGTCCATGATCTGCCTCCGCGAGATGGGCTGTCGACACGTACCCCGACACAAGAAAAGGTCGGCTCGCGTTAGACCGGGATTTGGCGGCAGTCATTCATTCGCTCCGCCACCCGCCCAAGGTATCACCCATACCTGATCGAATGCGGCAACGAGGAAGATGGGCAGGCCCGTGAACAGGATGTTGTAGAACGACACCACCCAGCTGTCGTACAACGTCTGTGCGAGCAAGAAGAGAAAGCCAGGTCAGCCACAGTGGTGTTGATGTTGTATGTTACAGTACGAAGAAAGGGGAATGGTACCTGGGCGGAGAAGGCAGAGTAGAAGCCGAAGCAGATGTTGGTGATCGCGAAGAGCATGTTCTTCCAGAAGGAGTACAGCACGAGCTTGCACATGCGCCTGTACGACCACTGGCCGTGCACCAGCAGCAACGGCACCAGGAAGCGGAACTGAGCGATGGCGTAGTCGGCGGCCATGACGGCCTGACGGCCCTCCTTGCCGCTGATGCCCACGCCTATCATCACAACATGCGAGTAGCGCGGGCCTGCAGTGTCAGTGCATTCCGTCTTGACTTCAAGCCTGATGCCGAGTGGTGACCACGTACCGACGTTGGCCGCCTGGATCATGGGCACGTCGTTGGCTCCGTCGCCGATGGAGAGCGTGGTGGCCTTCAGCCCCTTCTTGACCAGATTCACCACCAACGACTGCACATCAATCATTCCACATACATTCCAGGAGTCAGCCAGTGCATTCCTTGGCAGACAAGGAATGCGAGACGAGAATCTTGATTGGGGCATGTGTGTGTGGGTACCTTCTGGAGCGGAGAGACGCGGCAGCAGATGACGGCCTTGCAGCGCATGGCGAGCTCGAGGAAGCGCGCAGACAGCTCGTTGTAGGCGCCCGACGACGGCAGGTACTGCGACAGCGCCTTGCCGTCGATCACCAGCGCGAACTCGCGAGGCTCATCCGCGCCCTCTTCCTCGTCGTCCAGGCTGACCTCATTCTCTGCAATGGTGATCACCACTGTGTGAGGTCACTGTCTGGGCGGGCTTCCCACGGTTGGTCCAACGCACCGTCCGTCTGATCGACCTCGATGCCGCGGTTGTTGATGTTGCTATGCAACTCCTGTAGCTCCTTTTCCTGCATCCCTGGCGTCTTGCCGTCTGACATTGCAACACCCACCGCAGGGGGTTAGGACTGGTAAGTCGACAATGAAGCTTGAGCGGCGGCCGAACAAGAGTGGAGTGTCGTACGGGTGCCGGACGACAGGGAGAAGAGGAACTCGTCGATCTTGGCCTGCGACCACGGCTCGACCTGCCCGCCGAAGTGGCGGCGGAAGTGGCGGTCGAGCGCCTGAATCGCAGTCTGCGGCGACACCACGCTCGCGCCAGTGTTGTCGTCGCTGTCCTCGTCGGCCTCGTCCGCCTCCTCCGACGAGAGGATCAGGGTCTTCATGTCCTGCGTGAGGAGCGAGCACGAGTAGCCGATGTTGATCGCGGTCTCCATCTTGTCGCCGGTGAGCACCCACATCTTGAGGCCCGCTGCCATCAGCGTGCTGATGGCCTGCGGCACGCCGTCCTGCAGCTTGTCCTCGATCGCGGTCGCGCCCAACAGCTCCATGCCTTTTTCGATCTCTTCGCCCACCGCGTCCATCTGCGCCGACAACAAATACCACCAATGGAGTCGCGGCGTGACGTCAGCAGGGCCAATCACCAATCAGAAATCAGAAGAAGAGGTGGAGGGTGATGAGCCGTACGGCTTCCTCGCGGCCGTAGATCTTGAGGGCCGCCTGGCGGTAGCGTTCATTCCAGGCGTCGTACTCGTCGGAGGGAATAACCCGCGTGGCGAACACCAGCGTGCGCAAGCCCTCGCTGCCGAACGTGGCCAGGTGGTCGAACGTCGCCTGCTTCAGCTCGTCCTGGCCCGGAGCGAGTCGCTCTGCACACCATTGACAAATCGCGAGTCAGACACACCACCACGCGCTCATCTCTTCTTCGTCTTCTTCTTGAGCAAGGGCGGGACGGTACCGAAGATGACATTGTCGGCGCCCTTGCAGAACAGGCGGACCACTCCCGTGGTGGGATCGCGCAGGATGACGGACATGCGCTTACGGTCGGAGTTGAACTCGAGAATGTTGAGAAGCTCCCACCTCTCCTCCAGTCCCAGCACGCGCACGTAGATGCTCTCCTTGTCCCGATCCTACGAATACCAATCATTCCTCACCGTCGTCAGCGCTGCACCCCCAATCACACAGCAACCGAGTATTCACGTACATAGAGCTCGAAGCCCAGCTTCTGGGCGGCAATGACGAGCGCTGCCTCGTCAGGCGAGGCCGCCTGGTATTCAAGACGGGGCTCTGCACCACCCCGTCAGCTACTGTGGCTTTTTAGTCGAAAGGCAGCAAAGCGTAGGACGCACCAGATCTAAGGTCGAGCTCGCTCTGGTCGATCTCGTTTTCATCGTCGTCGTTCTGGTCCTGGTCGCGGTCGGGCTCGGCGCTGTGGCGCTCGATGACGACCGAGTGGCAGAGCGCCAGCGAACGGAAGAACAGATGGGCGTCGCGCGCCTCGTCGCTGTCATACTTGTCGCCCTGCACCGCCTTCAGCAGGTCCTCGTCCTGATAGATGTACACCTGCTCCGGCTACGCGCACCACAACACACATTAGCCCTCGCTCGTCGCTACCGTCTGCGTGCCGTGCGTGTCGGTCCGTACCTGGGTGCCATCTTCCTCGAAGATGCGGTCGGGCGGGTAGCCGTAGAGCCGGCCGCGCACCGAACAGCGCATGAAGTTCATCTGGTTGCTGGTCAGGGTGCCGGTCTTGTCGGAGAACACGTACTCGATCTGGCCGAGCTCTTCGGCCAGGTTGGAGGTGTTGGCGCGCGCCGGCGTGTTGGTCTCCTCGTGGTACATGGTAACATCAGAGTTGATGTAGAAGGCCATGACCAGCTTGATCATCTCCATGTAGACGTAGAGCGAGATCGGGATGATGATGTTGAGCAAGATGAGCCACGACCCGAACGACGACAGGCCGTGGAGGAACGCGCTGTCGTGAATGGCCGCCAGGGCGAGGTACCAGTGGTCGAAGCCCTTGTCCGACGTCCAGATGCCGTTGAAGACCGCCGCAATCAAGGCGAGCAGCACGCCTAGCAGGAGCACCGAGAAGATGGCCCGGTTCATGTCCTTCTCCAGCGTGCTGCGCTTCGATGGCGGCTTGCGTGCATTCTTCATCACCTTCGTGTCCATGCCGGTGTTGATCACCAGGCCGTAGATCCACTCGGTGTTGCGGAGCGTGCAGCCCTGCGGGGCAATAAAGGTGAGGTCAAGCCGCACGGCAAGCGCTGCACAAGCCCCCAGGCAACAAGAATGTCGACAAACGGGGGGCTAGGGTGGGGTACCCTCCACAAGGTCTGGTCGAGGTTGATGGGCACCGGGTCGGCGTCGTACTCCATACGCAGGGTGCCCTCGAAGTTGTACAGCTCGGCATTGGGGTGCTCGCACTCCACCACCCCTACCATACGATAGGCGGAAGCGGGATGTTAGGTCAATAGGGCCGCACGCACACGACGCACACACAAGTAGGTACCTTGGAAGTAGGGGATCGAGTCCTGGTCCTCCAGAGCCTCAATGGTCTCCGACAGGGCCTGCCTGATCTTGAGATTCGTTTCACTGCGTCGCCAGCGATTCAATTAACTATCACTTCCAGCGCCAGGGGTTGATCACATCAAAAAAGGGGGGGGAGAGAAAGGTACCCATCGAGATTGGCGGTTTCAATGTAACACAGGCCGTCCGCGTCGCTCGAGTTGAGCAGCAGAATGTCGGCCGGCACCTGCTCGCCGTTCTTGAGCTTGATGATGTCGCCCACGCGAATCTAGTTTGACAGAACAGACATGCACTGTTAGCTCACTCGCACGGAAGAACGACGAATAAAGAGACGAAGACGGCGACGCACGTCTTTCCAGCGCGAGGTTGCGAATCCGCCAGCCGCCGAGGAGTAGACCATGACCTTCTTGTTGTTCAGCTTCGTGTCCTCGACACGCCGTTTCTGTGGCGTAGGAGAGTGAGTGAGGGGGTCAGTTTACTGCTCACCGGGAAGTCGGTCAGGGACTCAGTCATCCGTGACCGCCATGGGCTGAGAGCAGCGTACGACGTCCTCGACCGCCTCCTTGATGGCAGTCACGCCCAGCACGAAGATCAGTGGAATCAAGCTCGCCGCCGGATTCAACGAAGATATCTCCGGAATCAACTGCATTGCAAACGGCACACGCACACGGCACGACACGACACACACCGCACGCACACGTCATGAAGGGATGTTAAGGTGTCAGCACCACCCGATTGGTGGGTAGTGGTGACTGCCAGTCCCAAGGAAGCAATGATGGACGTACGTGGAGGATGGCGACGATGAGGAACCAGAGGTTGGCAAGCCGCTTGAACTGCTCGTAGAGGTTGAGCGGGACGAAGGTGAGGGCGGTGTACTTGTGGGTGTGGATCTTGTTGCCCGCGAAGCTCTGCGGCGCGTGGGTCTGCACGCCCGCGCCGGCCTGGGTGTTGGGCCTCACCACCCGCGAGGGGCCGCGCGGGCGTCGGCCCACGAAGGGGAGGCGGTCGAGCAGGTTGCGCGTGTAGCCGCCCTCGTCCAGGCCCAGCAGGCGGCGCCACCACGTCGACGCGGCACCGGCCCGCTGACCCCGCGAGAGGGTGATCTTGCGCTCCTTCTTCCTCGGCGCGCTACTGCGAAAGCGCGTAGTCCATTTGGTCGCGGGTGCCAGGTGGTCCTTGGCCCAGACCTTGGCCCTCTTGTGCATCTTTTGTACAAAGAGTTTCTATCGACGCTAGAGTCGCGCGTGTAGCGCCAGCAACTCGAGAAGATGCAAAACGTAGAAGGAAGGATGTGTGTGTGTGCGTAGAAGAGGGAGAAGAAGAAACAGGAAGGGAGAGCAGCTGGACGTGATGTGATGATGGGGACAAGGCGCTCAGTTCGCAGGACACGGAGAGAAGAGTGAAGGGCGTCGGTCGGGTGTGTGGAGGGAGATGGCCCAGCGCCACCCACCTTCTGGTCCAGGAGAGCGCAGTTTCTGCGCGAAATCCCAGCCAATCCGCCCACGAAACGCGCCTTTCGGATTTTTTTGCAGCGGGGCTGAGACGGTCGGACAATTCACGAGTGCCCACGTCTGTGGGGTCTCACCCCACCTTCCCTTCCTCTGCTGACGCCGAAGAAGCGGAGACCACGCGGGGGTTCGTCGAACGGGGTGTTTCGTTTTTGTGACATCGGCGACTTGCTTTTTTGCCCCCCCCCAAGAAGAAGTTCGTCGTGAGCCGCTAGTGAGCCTTACGTTCCTCACGAGAACCTTGCGTCATGTGCTGGTTCCCCCATAGCCGTCGCTCGATGTCTCTCATTTCGCTCATCGCATTTACCTCCAATCCGCAGCTCAGCGCTGGCCCAAAACGTCAAAGGTTTTATTGTCGACGTAGGAAGTGACGGCACGGACAAAGCCGAGCGGGGCAAAACCAATAAGCCACAAAAGCACCAGAAGACGGGGATAGCAACCAAAGATGGCCGAGCAACATAAGGTGGAGGAGGTGGGGCTCACGGGCGGTGCCGCGCCGCAGAGGGAGCACCTCACCCTGGACTCGGCCCGACGGGTGATGCTGCGGCCGGTGCGGCCCGACGAGGACGTCGACGAACTCTTCGCCGCCGGCCACCCGCCCGGCGTCAGTACTGACCCCTTTCCCTTGCCGAGCCCCATTTCTCGCTTGTGAGACTCAGCCTCCGCCGCAGACCTGTGGGAGCTGACGCCGCGCGGACCCTTCAAGGACACCACCGAGTTCCACGAGTACCTCACGTATGTGCGCTTCGCACCCCGAGAGTGGCTGACGACGTCATGCTGACGTCAGCAATGCCCTTGCTGGGCTCAAAACTGGTCTACTTTGTTTTGGCAGGTCTCTGATGGGCGACGAGACGGTGGGGCTCACGATCATTAACAAGGCCACCGGGGAGAAGGTGGGCATCGTCACCTATCTCTCGATTGCACCTGCCCACCGGCGCATCGAGATCGGCGGACTCTGGTACCTTTGACCACACGACACGCAACACGCAACACGCGACACACGGTTCTGAAATTACGTCGAGGCTGACCCTGACGCGCGATTCAGGTGTACGCCCAAGTACCAGCGAACGTACGTCAACACCGAGGCTTGCTACCTGGCGATTAAGCACGCCTTTGAGCACCTCGGCTATCGCCGCGTGGAATGGAAGTGCGGTACGGCACGCGGCACGCGCGACACGCGACACGCGACACGCAGCGAGCTGAGATGAGTGCTGTGCAGACACGAAGAACGACAAGTCCAAGGCGGCGGCGGCGCGGCTGGGCTTCACGTTTGAGGGCGTGTTCCGCAAGCACATGATCAACAAGGGCATCAACCGCGACACGGCCTACTTCTCCATCACCGATGACGAGTGGCCCGCCGTAAAGGCCAAGCTGGAGACCCGCATCTTTTCTGATGTCTACCCTTCCTCCTCGTCGGCCTGATAACTCCAGGCTTGGTGGTCACAAACATGTTTGAAATAACTTGCATTTTTGACTCAAAATGTTCAATCTGTGGGTGTGACCATGTCCAAGAAGCCAAGGGCTTGTGGTGGTCACTCACTGCTTGAGCCACTGGTCAAGCCACTCCAGCACATTGTCATACCACATGATGCTACACACACAMCACAGGGTTGGTGAGRTGAGRGGTTGGTGGAGGTGAAGAGGCAGTTGGGGGGGGGGAACACAGTACCTGTTCTGGGGCTTGAGGACCCAGTGGTTCTCCATGGGGAAGACGAGGAGCTTGGAGGGGATGTTGCGCCGCTGGAGGGCGGTGAAGGCACTCAGGCCCTCAGTCACTGGCAGCCGGAAGTCCATCCCGCCGTGGATGACCAGCGTGGGCGTGCTCCACTTGTCCGCGTGCGCCGCCGGGTTCCACTTGTTGTACAAGTCCAGGCTCTTCCACGGCGTCCCTGCACATAGAAAAATATAAACATTATTTAAACATATATTACATGTTTAAATATTGACGAGTGGCGTACCCTTGAACTCCCACTCGGGGAAGAAGAGCTCCTCGGTGGCGTAGTAGGAGGCCAGGGTGTTGAACATGCCGTCGTGGCACACCAGGCACTTGAAGAAGTTCTCCGTGTGGCCGTTGATCCAATTGATCATGTACCCGCCGTACGACGCGCCTGGTTATTGGTACCCACCAAACCACCACAATACAAAAAAAAAAGAGAGAGAGCATCGGTCAGTTCGGCACGAAGACATTACGCACGCCGCAATCGCGGTCAAGTGTCAGCTGTGGGTGTGCGCGAGCCGGGCGCACGTACCAAGGGCGCCGACGCGAGTCTGGTCGATCCAGTCATTGTGCAGCAGAGTGTGCTTGACGCCCTTCATGATGTCCTCGAACGGACGACCGCCCCAATCTGCACAAGTACGACAGGGGAAGAAGAGAACGAGACTTGAGCGCGTGTGCCAAGGGAACAAGTGCGGACTTGTGCGGCGTCTTTGCTCGTACCACCGGACACGGCGTCGGTAAAGTTCTGGCCCCAGCCGGTCGAGCCATGCGGGTTGATCGCGACCACGCCGTACCCTTGGGTTCAGAAAAACAAATAAACATATATATATATATAACATCAACAACCAACCAACTGGCAACCAACGGAGTGAACTGCGCATACCGTGTCCAGCCAAGTTCTGAGGATTCCAGCGGTACGACCAGGCGTCCTCCCAGGCGCCCTGCGGACTGTATGGCACGCACGAGACACGGCGCACGCACACGACGCACACGACGCACTGACGTTAGAACTGTGACTCTCGGTTTGCGAGACTCGTTGGGTTGGCGGGGGAGGGGCTCGTACCCGCCGTGGATGAGCACAGCCAGGGGGTACTTCTTGCCGGCCTCGAAGTTGACCGGCTTGAAGAGCCACGCCTGCACCGAGGCCCCGGCGCCCTCGAAGTTGAACGAAACGGGGGTCGACATGATGGTATCGCGCCGCAGGTCGGCGTTGGTGTCGGTGAGCCGCGACACCTGCCTGGTGTCCATCCGGAGCGACCACAGGTCGGCCGGCGACATCTGCGAGTCCTGGGAGAAGAGCAGCAGGTTGGGGCTGGCCCACTGCGGGTTCGCATTGTGCTTGGCGCCCACCAACTCCTCCACCTTGCCCGAAGGCACGCTGTGGAATGAATGGAATGTGGTCAGCCAACATCTGTTTTTGCGTGTCGCGTCGTGCGGCCTCGAAGCGGTACCTGATGGTCCACAGCTTGTGGTGGGCGTTGTCGGAGGCGTCGGCGACGAGGAACTGGCTGTCAAGCGACCACAGCACGCCGTCCACCGACCGGTCCCACTATAGATAAAAATGGCCGTGAGCGTGAGCGAGCCCGCCAAAGGAGAAGCAGGCGAGCACGTACGTGGGCGGTGAGGGGAGCGGTGGTCTTCTGGACGCGATTGTAGAGGTTGACGTGCAGACGGTCCGCCTCAAACCCGGGACGGTCCATCGCCCTGCCCGACAACACCAATTCATTGAGTGTCTGGATGAAGTCGATGATGATGATGATGATGATGAAGACGGGTTAAGGCCACGTACTGGTAGGCCAGGTACTTGCCGTCGGGCGAGTAGGTAGGATTTTGGGTGCGTGCCTTGGTGACATTATCCACAATGTTGCTGAAATGTTGATTGGTGATCGGGTTTTGATTGGTGATTGGCGATTGGTTCGATTTCTCACGGCTGAGGGGGGTCTGTGCATGTACCGGAGGCTACCGGTCTCGGGCCCGTGCTGGCCAATGGCCACGGTGAAGATGCGCCAGCCGGTGCTCCACGCCGTCTCGTGATTGATCATCTCCGCGGTGAAGGCAATCTCCTTGCCATCGGGCGACCACGCTGGTGCGAGAGTGAACGCGCTAGGGTCAGCAAAGTGGTGCCCAGGCAGCATTTCAAAATAGGGGGGAAGGCGGCACCGTATTGCTCGGCTCCGCCGAAGGGGGGCACGGGAGCGGCCGCCTTGAGACCGTACGAGATGGGAAGCGCCGGATACAGGGCCTTGAATCCAGAACCTGGGACCACGCACATCCGCTCATTAAAGAGAGAACAGAAAAGCAAAGACAAAGACAAAGACAAAGGTGCGAACTCAACGCGAGTCGGTCGTACCGTCGACGGTCTTGGCGAGGCGCAGGACAAAGAGGCTGTTGTGCTTCCCCTCGGTCACATAGGCGTCCCAATGCCTCACGTAGAGGCTCGTGTACACGAATCCGGTGTTGGGGCCTGCGCGCACCGAAAGACAGCCGGCACACACACAAGCCAGCCATGTGAGAACACGCACGCGGTGCTCGAGCGAGGCCTGAAGGTGAGGGGGAGAGGGGGAGGAGGTCGAACCGCGGGCTTCGACTTCCTTGTTCTTTTCGGCGGTGCACTGGAACATCTGCTCGGCGGGACAGTCCAGATACACGCTCGCCGAGAACGACAGGTACTCGCCTGCCACACGCACGGAGAACGCAAACAGGCAAGGCGGCGGTGTGATGAGAAGACTGGCCAGTCAGACACTGCGGACGTGCCCCCACCATCATGACCGAGTGAGCGAACTGACCTGTGGGCGACCAGCGCAGGCTCTCCACGTCCAGCGGCAGATCGGTCAGCTGATACACGGCGTCCTCGCCACCAGTGGCCGGCACGCCCCACACCTAAGCACCGCAGAAAGTGAGTCGCGGCCGCCTTCTTAAGAAAACCACAACAACCACAACAAGAAAAAGCGAGAACTGGGCGAGAGAATGGTCCGCGCTCGGTGGGCACTCACCTGCGAGGAGCCGGAGCGGGAGGAGAGGAAGACGAGGTGGGCGCTGTCGGGGCTCCAGCGCGGGCTGTTGTCGCTGACGCCCTCCTTCGTGGTCACGCGCCGCACATGGCCCTGCGCAATGTCGAGCATGTGCAGGCTCGTCGTCGTGCTCGTGCCGTTCTTCATGTAGAGGCAACCCCACAGACGTCAGGCAAAAAGCTCCGCGGTGTCGTGTGCGTGTGTGCGGTGGTGCGTGTGCGGCTTCTACGAACCCACTTGCGAACGGTGAAGGCGGCGAGCTGTCCGTTGGGCGAGACCGAGAGGTCGCCAACGCGCTGGACCGCGGTGAGGTCGCGGATGGTGAACGGGTGAGGTTCGGCGTGGGCTTGCATGTCGGGGTTGAACGCACTGGCGAGACAGTAGGCCAACACCACGGCAAGCACGGCCCCTCCGAGCGTGGTCAGACAAGAAGAAGCAGCGCGCAGGATGTGCATCTTTCCCGCTACTTAATTGTTTTGTTAAAAATCGAAAATGGCAAAGCAACGTTGCGACAGATGGATTACTGAGTGCCAAAAGGGGGGAGCGCAAGGGAAAAAAAATTGTTGGTTCCCCCGCCGAGTTAGGTAGGACAGGCACCTTCGTCGGCGCTTTCGTTGGAGAGCTCGCGAGAAAGGCTTGGCCGAAATGAATTGTAAAAAGGAAATACTACAGTTTAAGAAAATAAAAGGAAATAGTACATTCTCTACATTATTGCGGTCAGACCGGGGAGGCTTCGGCTTCCGAGTTCAGGTAGAGCAAGATGTCGTCCATGGAGGCCCGCTTCTCGGGCTTGGCGGTCCAGCACCGCTGCATGACCTCGGCGAAGGCGCGCGGGCAGTCGGCCGGCACGGGCGGCCGCTGGCCGTTGATGACGTCGAGCGCGACGGTCATCATGTTCTTGTCCTGGTAGGGCACCTTGCGCGTCAGCACCTCCCACATCACGATGCCGAAGCTGTACACGTCCGCCTTCTCCGTGTACTTGGCCATGCCGCTGATGATCTCCGGTGCTGCACAACAACACATCAGTACACTGGCCTTGTCGTGCAGCAATGAGTGGTTGTGAAGGAATGCAAGGAATGTGTACCGGTCCACGAGGGCGTGCCGCAGCGGGTCTGGGTGCCGTTGTCCTGCTTGGCCGTTGCGAATCCAAAGTCGCCGACCTTGACCGCGAGGCTCTTCTCGACCAGCAGGTTGGACGACTTGATGTCGCGGTGGATGATGCCCTGCGAGTGCAGGAACGCCAGCCCGAGCGCGGCGTCGCGTAGCATGGCCACCTTGCGCTGCCACGTCAGCTTGACCGACGCGTCGGACAGCAGCCGGCGGAGGTCGCCGCGCGCCACTTGCTCCATGACCAGCATCAGCGTGCCATCACCGCTGCTGCCGCTGCCGCTGCCGCCGACCGAGAGGCCGATGAGCTTGACCACGTGCGGGTGGTCTATATTGGAGAGAATGGCGGCCTCCTTTCTCATCTTGATCATGGCCGAGTCGTCGAGGCGCGACTTGTAGAGCTGCTTGACGGCCACGGGCGAGCCGTAGTAGGTTCCGGCCATCACGCGGCCAAAGTTGCCCTCGCCGATCTTGGCGCCCATGGTGATCTTGTCCCGGTTGATGATCCAGGGGCACCAGTTGGACGAGCACAGGCCCATGCCCTGGTCCCACTTCTCCTCCCACGCGGTCTCATCGTCATCGCCTTGGTCGTCGTCCTGCTCGCTCTCTTCGCTGCTGCTGACGTCAGCAGCGCCCTCGGCCGCTCGTCGCATGTAAAAGTCGTCCCCTCGGCCTTTCCATCGAAGCGAGCGCACCAATCCGCCGTCTGCAGTGGCGGCCGCAGATGTTGAGAGGCGCGACCTGAAGGCCGCCGAGCAGATGACGTCACCGGGCCTGCAGCGGAGGTTGAGCCGACACGCCTCCTGGAAGTGCTTGGGGTCGTAGCCGGTGCGCGTGGCGTCGCTGCTCAGCGCGCCGCTCACGCCGGCCTCGTAGTGCAGCGACACGCGCGAGTGGATGTTGACGTTGCTCGGCCACGAGCGCGCACGCACCTCGTGCTGGAGAGCGAGCGCGAAGGTGGCCGCCTTGTCGGCGTCGGCGAAGGCCAGCATGAACGTGCCGCCGCTGTGCAGGCTCGACCGCGAGAACAGATAGCCCTCGGTCGTCACGGGCATCATCGTCATTTTCCTGCTCTTGTGCTTCTGGTCGCTCTCCTTCTCGGCCTCGTCGCCACCATCACCATTCCTGTCGCGTTTGTCGACGCCGTTGCCGCTGAGGTCGCGCACGAGCTGGCCGTAGCGGGCGATGGCCTTGGCTGTGCCGGCGGCGTTGGCCTGCCACGACTCGTTGCACCGCGCGAGGTCACACACGACGAAGCACACGTCCCTCCGCGGGGCCACACTGCCGCGGCCCTGATGATGCTTGACCGCCGCCAGCTGGCCGCCCGACGAGAGCGAGCCCGTTGCGCTGCCGCTGCGTGTGCTGGAGAGAGCATCGGATCCGTCGCCGGCATGGCGGTGCTGCTTGTACGAGCTGGCGCCCGACGAGCTGCTTCCGCCGCTCGTGCTGGTGTAGATGCCCGACCCGGAGCTCATGGTCTCGATCATGGCCTGAAGCTGCTTCATGACGTCAATGAACACCGGTCGCATCTGTGTATGGTGTGGAATGCACGGTCAGCCATCAGGAATGTTGCGGAATGTGGTGTGTGAGGAATGTACGGCAGTATCGCGGTGCCAGCACTTCGACATAAGGTCGACGTAGTCGGCTTGCTCGTCAGTGACCCGCAGCCTGCTGTGCCCGGAGGGTCGCAGGTCGTTCCGAATGACGGCCACCGCGATCTGCGCCGGCAGCATCCCGGCGTAGGGCTGCTCGCGTGTGAGCACCTCCCACATGATCACACCGAAGCTGTACACGTCGGCGAGCGAGTAGTCGAGGCCGTTCTGCTCCTCGAGCACCTCGGGCGCCATCCACGGCACGCTGCCGGCCAGTTCGCCCGCGGGCGACAGTTGTTGACCGCCGTTGACGGACTTTGACTTGAGCGAGCTCTTGAACCGGGTGAGCCCAAAGTCCGACACCTTAACGTTCCACTTGGCATCGAGCAGGAGGTTGAGCGACTTGAGATCGCGGTGCACGATGCCCGACGAGTGCAGGAACTGCATGCCCTTGGCCGCCTGGAACATGATCTTCACCTTGAGCGCCATCGGCAGCTCGGGGATGAGGTCGTTGTGGATCAGGTCCCACAGGCTGCCCAGCGCCATGAACTCCATGACGATGCACATGCGCGGCGGCTTCGTGCAGGCCGCCATGAACAACACCGTGTTCGGRTGGCGCAAATGGGACATCGTACGGGCCTGCAATGGAAAATTAAAATAGATAAAAATAAAGTTAATAATATAATAATATAATATAATTATAATATAAAATAGAAATATAAATGAAAGGTAAAGCAAATACCTCCTCCGTGAAGCTGGTGACCATGGCCTTGGTGACGGTCTCGGCGGCCATCATCTTGACGGCCACCTCCGAACCCTTCCAGGTGGCCTTGTGGACCTGGCCGTAGCCGCCCTCGCCCAGGAGCTCGCCCATCTCGAGCTCTTCGAAGTCGATCTCCCAGTCGTCGCCCGGCCCGCGCCGGCGTCGCGCCGCCACGATGAAGAACACCACTGCCGCCACGAGCAGCACGACGAGCAGGAACGCCGCCGGCAGCACGCTGCCGAGCACCGGCGCGAGCACGTCCGAACTGGACGAGTCGGCGCGCAGCGACTCGCAGTAGGTACCGGTGTAGGCCGACTCGCAGGTGCACCGGTTCGACGTGCACACGCCGTGGTTGGAGCAGATGGCCCCGCTGGACACGCAGCCGTAGAGCGAGCTCACATGGACGCCGTTGCAGGTCACGTTCGAGAGCACGTCGAGCATGCGGGACTGGAGCAGGCCCGACTGGCTCGCCACCGCGACCTTGTTGGCCAACGCGATCGTCGAAGCCGCCGCCGAGGACTGGGTCCAGTAGATCCAGTCCACCTATTATTGGCCGGTTGGTTGCATGCGTAAAAATATTAAATGAGGGCCAATCGGACGAGGGCTCGTACCAGGGCCTTGGCCTTGTTGCAGTCGGCGTAGGACTCGCTCTTGATCATGAAGCCGGTGTAGGTGACCATGGGCCAGCTGTCGTTGCCGGGCGAGAAGTAGACCTGCAGGGCGTCGGGATTGGGCGCGTTGGCCACCGCAGAGAGAATGTTGTCGGTGAGCGCCTCCACCCGGTTGCCCGCCGGGTTGAACATCGCGGCCTGCTTCACATTGGGCGTCGTCAAGGCAAAGTAGGACACGGTCCTGCGCGTGTCAGAACGGATCTCGCGTAAGCCCACGACACGACCAACGACCGCACACACTGGGACACGACTGGTCACACTCACCCGGAGAAGGCGTAGGGCGTGTCCCGCATGGCGCTCATGAGATAGGTGAGCGAGTCGCAGGGCACGGTGCGGGCCGGGTCCTCGGTGACGACCGGGAAGACGACGTAGGTGGAGGCTCCCACGCGCTCCTTGAACTCGGGCACCTGTACACTGAGCGGCAGCGTGTAGAGGTAGGTGAGCGACTGCGGAACCGTGTTGTAGGCCACGATGATGGGCGCGTCGGGCAGCAGCGCGGCGATGTCCGGGTTGAGCCGGGTGATGTTTTCGTGGCGCCAGGACTGGATCTTGTTGAGGAAGATGTCGGCCGCGGTCTGGAAGTCGATCAGCAGCGGGATGTCCGAGTCGGTCAGCTCGGGAATGTTGTAGGCAAAGTTGACTGCGAACACGAGCGACGGCACGAGCTTGGCGTCGGGCAGCACCAGCTTCTGGGCCGCGGTCAGCTGCGAGGCCGACACGCCAAAGTCGATGGCGTCGGCCAGCAGCGACGAGATGGCCCCGACCGTGCCCGAGGCGTAGTACTTGAGCCGGAAGCTGGCGCTCTCGTAGTCGGTGGCCCACGACTCGTAGGTCGGTATGGGCGGCCCCTCGCCGACCAG
>CACVKS010000497.1:0-16612 GCA_902749335.1 Acanthamoeba triangularis
CTCTCCGACCGCTTCCTCGGCTTCTACATGGTCCCCGAGCACGGCATGTGGAACTACAACTTCTCCGGCGTCAAGCACAACCCCAACATGAAGTACTCGCTCGTCCTCGCCAACCCGCGCGAGTTCTACAACGAGGCCTTCCGCCCGACCCACTTCCTCTCCTGGGTCTCCTCCGAGGACACCGCCACCGCCGCCGAGGGAGCCGACGACGGACTCGACGCCGACCGCGAGAACCTCTTCGACTAAGCGCGGGCCGCCGCCAACCGACGATGTCTCTTCTCTCCTCTTCTCCCTCTCTGTCATGTTAATTTATTGCCTCTCCACAGCATCAATGAATGAATACCCCCCAAACACCCAAACATCTCTCACGTGTTATTTATTTATTAATGAATAAATAAAAATTCGCAGAGCAAGCGTGAGAAGGTGCTGTTTGCGGGCGACATGTCGGGTTTCGGCCGCTTTTCATCAGGAAAGAGGGCTGCGAGTGTACTGCGGCACCAGCCTCCGCGCGAGTATGAGGCCTCGCCCTCCATTGAACAACTCCCAAGCTGCCCTGCTTTGGGTCAGACCACTCTCTCTCTCGAAACTAACTACAGCAGCCACCTCTCATGAGCACGCAGCAGCACCCAGCTTGTCCTCACCTCGAGCAGCTCCACTCGGGCGAGTTCCAGCACAGGCGGCACCGCTTCGCCTTCCCCACCCCTCGGGGCGTAGATGAAGGTGGGTTCACCCTTGTGGCCCCTCCCTGAGCTGAATCACCACCCAACTCACCATTCTTCTTTCTGGTGCAGGGAAAGAGGGAGACAAGGGAGCAACAACGAGCATCAGCAAACTAGAAGATGAAAGTAGAGCCCGAGGCCAGTACGCGCGTCGCGCGCAGCGGGTGGTGCAGACGCCCGACAGCGATCGCGACCCGGACGCCTGGGTGGTCGAGTGGGAGAAGACCCACCCCTACCGCAAGCTGAAGCCTTCAGTGGAGGCAGAAGAAGAGGCAGAAGGTGGAGCAGCCGGCAAGAAGAAGGAAGAAGACGCCAAGAAGAAAAAAGAGGAAGAGGAGGAGAGGAGGGAGGAAGAGGAGATCAAGGAGAAGGAGAAGGAAAAGATGAAGGGCGTGGTGGTGCAGGAGGGCCGAGGCAAGGGCCTCATTCGGCTCACCGGCCAGCACCCGCTCAACGCCGAGCCGCCCGCCGGGATGCTGGTCGAGGCCGGCCTCATCACCCCGGCGCCCCTCCACTACGTGCGCAACCACGGCCCCGTGCCTCGCCTCCACTGGGACACCCACCGCGTCCGCGTCTGCGGAATGGTACATTCCCTACATTTTTGGCTAGTTTACTGGCCCGAGCCAATCGGATGACTGACCTGGTGATTGGCATGTTGCTATGCAACTGACCAGGTGGAGCGCCCGCGGGAGTTTAGTATGGAGGAGCTGAGCGGGCTGCCCACGTTCGAGATCCCGGTGACGGTGGCCTGCGACGGCAACCGCCGCAAGGAGCTCAACACCATCACCCGCTCCAAGGGCTTCGACTGGGGTCCGGGCGCCGTCGGCACGGCCGTGTGGCGCGGTGTCTCGCTGGCCGACGTCATCCGGCGTTGCGGGGTCAAGCCGGGCGCCCGCTTCGTGTGCTTCGAGGGCGCCGACCAGCTCTCCCAGGGCAACTACGGTTCCTACCTCCCCACAACCCCTCACAGTGAGTTGCTCAAGACTGAAGAATGTGTGGAATGCAACGCGCATCTCACAGGCACCAGCATTCCGCTGGCCGCGGCGATGGAGGAGAGCAACGACATGATGCTTGCCTTCGAGATGAACGGGCAGCGCCTGCCTCCGGACCACGGGTAACGGCCCAACATTCCAATCATTACATTATTGCATTTATCTCAACCTTCGCTCGCGGGCTCGAAGGTACCCGGTGCGGGTGGTGCTGCCGGGCTATGTGGGCGGGCGGATGGTCAAGTGGCTCTCCAAGATCGAGATCAGCGACGAGGAGTCCAAGAACTGGCACCACTACTTCGGTACTTCTTGCCTATTCATATTTATTTAGTATTTTTATATTTTTTGATGTTAATGAATTGCTCGCAGACAATCGGGTGATGCCGCCGGGCGTGGACTATGCCAACGTGGACTCGGGCGGGTGGTGGTACAAGCCGGAGACGCTGCTCAACCACATGAACGTGAACTCGGTCATCACCTCGCCCGGCCACGAGGAGTTCTTCCGCATCCGCCACGGCCTCACCCGCTACACCATGCGCGGCTACGCCTACGCGGGCGGCGGCCGCGAGGTGCGCCGGGTCGAGGTCACCCTCGACGGCGGCAAAACGTGGATGCAATGCCAGCGCCACTACCCCAAGGACCACCTGCGTCACGGCATCAACTCTTGGGTGCGCACTCGCCCG
Source organism: Acanthamoeba triangularis (assembly GCA_902749335.1). Lineage (NCBI taxonomy): Eukaryota > Discosea > Longamoebia > Acanthamoebidae > Acanthamoeba > Acanthamoeba triangularis. The sequence continues at coordinate 2,392 of CACVKS010000497.1, forward strand.
ACCGCACGCGCGAAACCGTACACGCGCGAGAACTAAGATGAATGGTGCACCCAACAGACGTGGTGCCACTGGTCGCTGGAGCTGGAGGCGTGGCGTCTGTTGAAGGCGGACGAGATCGCGGTGCGTGCGGTCGACGCCCAACTCAACACCCAGCCCTCCGATCCCACCTGGAACCTGCTCGGCATGATGAACAACTGCTGGTACGCTTAACGCGACACACGCGACACGCGACACACGCGACACACGCGGCAAATGACACGACACACACACGGCACGCGCAGGTATCGGATCAGGATCGACCTGCAGGACGAGCCGACGATTGGGTCGACGGCGTGCATATTCAAGCACCCGGTTCAGCCGGGCAGCCTGGCGGGCGGGTGGATGATCCACTCGCGCAATGAGCCGCATCCGCCGCGCGCCCCCGACAACGACGCCGCCATGAACAAGCGGGTCGGGCGGCACATCCCCACCAGCGAGATTCGCAAGGTACCCTCGCCCACCTTTGTCGCACCCAGAGTCCCACATCGTCCGATCAATTCCTGACGACGCGACGCGACGCGACATGACACGCACACGACACGACACAGCACGACAAGGAGGACGATTGCTGGGTGGTGATCGATGGCCGCGTGTTCGACCTGACTGAGTACCTCAAGGACCACCCCGGAGGTGCGTTATTTAGAAAATTTCTGTATATATGTGGATAAATAGATACGAAAATGTAGTGTCTATATTGTGACATGTGGAGAGGACTAAATAGTCATATATCTCCTCTCACTCTGCGACTGAATTAGGGGCGTGTCCGGTTATGCTGAAGGCGGGCGACGATGCTTCGAGGGAGTACCACGACATTCACGCGCGCGATGCGGACGAGATCAAGGAGTACTACTGCATCGGCATCGCCGTCGACGACCAGCTGCCGCCCGTCCAAGTCCCCTCCTCCCTGCGCGACGCRCCCCGGTACCCTCCCCCTCATGCCCTGTGTCGTGTCGTGGGCTCACAACGAATGGCACAGAGCGTTGGACCCGCGCAAGTGGATCGACATCACGCTGGTGCGCCGCGAGGAGATCTCGCACGACACGCGCAAGTTCCGCTTCGAGCTGCCGGGTGCGCGCGAGGGCGTCCAGCTCGGGCTACCGGTGGGGCTGCACGTGCTCCTGGGGGCCTATATCGACGACCAGCTCATCGTGCGGCCCTACACCCCCATCGGACCCGTCGTCGCTGACGAAGACCAAGGTCCGTCGTGTGTGTGCGTGTGCGTCGCGGGCGTGTGTCGGCTCATGTCGTGTTGGGTTCAGGTTACGTGGAGTTCGTGATCAAGATCTACTTCAGCAACAAGAGCCCGGCGTTCCCGAAGGTTGGTCTCCCCACTCGCAATCCTTAACATTCTTTGAATTCGTGATCAAGATCTTGGGGTTTCGGACACAATGCAGGGCGGGCTCATGACGCAGCACATCGAGTCCCTCAAGGTGGGGGACAAGCTCAAGATGAAGGGACCCGCTGGCCACGTCATCTACCACGGCCGAGGGTACACTCACTCCGCCTTTTTCTGGCCTGCCCGGCGGGGCAGCTTAACACCACACTCTGTCCTGGGGCAGGCGGATCGCGGTGAACGCCAAACCGATGCAGGTCAAGCAGATCTCGATGGTGGCCGGCGGCACGGGCATCACGCCCATGTACCAGCTCGCCCGCGCCATCTGCAAGGTACCTTGCTTGCCGCGCTCACTTTGTGTGTGTGGCGCCATACCAGCTGACGCCAGAGCCGTGTGCCGTTGCGTGTGTCGTGTGTGAACAGGATCCGGGCGACACTACGCAGGTGTCGCTGCTGTACGCCAATCGTAGCACACAGGACATTCTGCTGCGGCACGAGCTGGACGAGCTGGCCCGCGACCATCCCCAATTCCAAGTGTGGTACACCGGTAACGATCTCTCCTTGTGTGCCTGTTGCATGGGTCTCGTTTTAGTTCACACGGTGTGTCGTGAGTGAGTTCAAACTGACGAGCTCTCCGCGCGTCCACAGTGGACCAGCCGCCTCCCCAGGGCACCTGGCGCTACTCCGTGGGCCATGTGGTCGAGGTGCGAACTCAGTTATCCACCCGTGTGCCGTGTGCGCACTGGTTGGGATTCTCACTTTGTGGTGGAACACATCTTACAGCACATGCTGAGAGCGCAGCTGTTCCCGGCGTGTCGGGACGCCCTGACGCTGCTGTGCGGGCCGCCGGCCATGGTCGAGCTCGCCCTCATTCCCGGCCTCGAGTCGCTCGGCTACACCGCCGACGACCTCTTTGAGTTTTGAACATTTTGAATATAAGACGTCTATGCCTATTGGAGGCTGCACAGGGCGCCATGGCTTTGCCGCGTGTCGTGGCGTGTGCGGTGCAGCTTCCGCGGTGGGAGATCGTTGGCGGTCGGGGCCTCCTGCTGCAGCGATTGGAGGTGCAGCTTGGCCGCGACGTGGAACACCTGCGACACTCCCTCCCCCGACTTGGCCGAACATTCGACGTACAGCGACGCACCCAGCTCCTGTGCCAACGCCACACCTACCCTCTCGAGTCAGCCATGCGTGTCGTGTCGTGTCGTGTCGTGTCGTGTCGTGTCGTGTCGTGTCGTGTCGTGTCGTGTCGTGTCGTGTCGTGTCGTGGGTCGTACCTTCAGAAACGGGGATGCACGAGTCGGGAGCAGACGAGGAGGTGCGGAGGTCGGACTTGGTGCCCACGACGACGATCTTCACGTTCGGCCGGGCTCGCCGCACCTCGGGTACCAACTGGTGGCGCACGGCCTCCAGCGACGACCGGTCATTCACCGCAAAGCAAGCCAGCACGCAGCTCGTCTGCAGGTACACTCCCGCGCGATTACACCTGTGCCAGCGCATGTTCGTGAGTGCGTGTGGTGCCTGTGCCGTGGAGCCAACGCTGTGGTGGGGTACGCACTCGGCGCGGCCGGGGGTGTCCCAGTAGCGCAGGGTGATTGCGGCACCGTCGACGGTGGCCTGGTCCTCCTGGTAATCGAACGAGGGGGTCCAAACGTACGCCTCACTGTAGCTTCCCGACCTGAAGCGTAGCAACAGCGACGTCTTCCCCACCTGATCCGCCCTGGTCAGTCGAGTCTGTGGCGTGTGTGGCGTGTGTGTGCGTGCGTGTGTCGGCTGTGCGTGCCTGCTCAGCGCCGACGGTGGTGAACTCGGTGGGCGGGTAGAGCTGGCCCGGTACGAGGCAGTGCCGTTCCAGAAGGGCGTCTCGCATGGTTCGTACCTCCTCGAGACCGCGCACATTCCTCATGAGCTGGTGTACGTGCGTCTTGTACAACAGTTTGTATCTCGCCTTTGGGTTTGCTTCGTCATCTTCTTCTTGTTCCTCCCTGATGCGGCTCCACAAGTCCTCCACGCCCAATTCGGCGCTACACGCGAATTCGAAGATGAGACAAGGCGGCAACACAGCAGCGGCTACGCCTCACTTCGGAAGAAAATGATAATGACGACGAAGAAGGTGATGATGATGAGGTGGGGTACCTCAGTCGAACGATGATGGAGCGCCACAGGTGGTGCGAGTCGGCGGCCTCGCGCCAAGCACGGCAGACCTGGGCGCACCGCCCGACGTCGGCCTGGTCTGTTAGTCGCTCGAACACGTGGATCAACACGTCGAACGCCTTCAACGCGCTTTCTTCGTCTTTTTCATCGTCCCTCTGCTTCGCCATCTCCTCCTTCTTCTTCGTGGTCGTCTTCGTCTTCGTCTTGGGGTTTGTTTGTGTGGAACTAGAAAACTTGTTGTTCGGGCCTTTCCCTTCCCCCGATGATCAACGTTTTACGCACCGATGGTGAAAGTGTGCAACCAACAAATGAACAAAGGCCCATCCATCATGATCACTGATTGGGGAACTGTTTCTGGCACGCTGCCGCGAACCTCTTTTGGCTCGAGCATCGGCTTGTCGCAGAGCAGAGCACGGAGTTATGTACATAACGGAGTTGCCCCGGTGAAACAAAGAATGAAGAAAAAGAAAACCAGACCAGTCGGCCTCGTTGGTCTCCCTCTCTTGTGCGTGGCTTAGCCGGTGGTTTGGGGGCGTTGGTATAATGGTATTACGTAGGKTTATAGTCCGAGACGCGGGTTCGAATCCTGCACGCCCCCCTCACCCTTTTCGTCTCCTCTCAGGTACCTGCGGCTGGAACTGGTTGCCTCCTCCAGTACGGCGCCACAGTGACTTGCATCTTTGAGAGTTGTTTGTGTTGCTTTTTATTTTCCAACTGTAACTGTACATTCGTGCGACTCACGTGGCCAGCCTCGTTAGGAGGCCTCCTAGGGCAGGTCGGTCAAGCTCTTCTTGGGCGGGGGTCCTGCATAAGTCACAGGCATTAAAAAAAAAAATTAAAAAAAGAATGATGAGTGTGAAGAATGAAAACGACGCGAGAGACTTTGATTTGGGGGGGGGGTAAGCGACTCACCCTTCTTCTTGGTGCCCACCACGACGGCGGTCTTCTGGAACTTGCCCTCGTTGGACATGCCGCCCGAGTTGCCGCTGGTGGCCCACGACGTCTTGGTCACCTCCTCCACATTGGGGTCCTTCGGCCGGGCCAGCTCCTCAAACTTGGACTTGAGCGACGACGCTGACGACATCTTCGAAAACTGAATGCGATCTTTGTGTCGCTTTGCGTCTTTTGTCTCCTTCTTGTTTCTGTTGTCCAATCGACGACGAACGAAGCTTCATCATATACAGCGAAGAATGTGTCGACATGACTGGCGTGCAAGCTCGGTGCCAAGGAGACGCCGTTCTCCGAAAGCAAGAGGAGGCAACGACCGCTCAACCATCAACAACAGCTTGTGCGTGCAAACCAGACAACAAGACACACAACACCCGGAGAGGCCGCACCACAATACAATTTAGGAAGCCGGAGAATGCTGGCCAGAGTCGCCGCTCTGCTCGTGCTCGCTCTCGTTGCATTCGGTGGCAACCTCTCTTCCTCAAGCTACGCCTACGCCTACACGTGTAAGCCACCCTTCTCTCGCTTTCGCTTTCCCTCCCCCTCCTATCGTTTTCGTTCTTTTACCGATATCTTACTTTCGTGTTCCGTCTCTGTTTGACTCCGGCCGACTTCTTTGTTCTTTGTGCTGCACCCCAGATACGGTGTGCAGTGCGAATTGCAGTTACACTAACTTCGACACGGCCTTCGACGTCCTCAGCACCGGTGATACTATCATCGTCAAGGAGGGCTACACAACTTTGGCCGCCCGCAACGTCACTTACACTAACATCACCATATGGTCCGTTTCCCCACCTACACACCAAAGGGTTGTTCCATGTCCTCACCACCACATGTTGTGCGTGGTACAGGGGCTACAACGCCACGTTCGGCTCAAACGCCGACGTGTGGCTCACGATTCCCGCCGGCATCACCCTCCTGTTCAAGGGCTCCTCGCTTATCCTTGGCACCAGTACGCCCGTACTGCGTCTCAACAGATAACACTCAGTTACACAGATCCCCTTACCCGGCGGTGTGTGCGGTGTGTGCGGTGTGCGGCGCGCTCGTGCAGCAATCAAGGTGGATGGAGGCACGGTGAAGCAGGAGGGCCTACTCGACTTCCAAATGTCCGACCTACCGTACCAGGGTGAGCGCCACTCACACCATGTCCATGCTCCACTCTCCAATCTCTCCAAACGAGTTGACGTCTCACCTCTATTTTCCCCCCCTTCGATTATGTCTCACAAACACAGCGGCCACCTACAGCGGCCTGGTGCTCGACAATGGCGCGACGCTCCTGCAGCAGGGCCAGCTGCTCTTCCGTCTCTCCGCCTACCTGAACTCCACCGCCCTCACCGGTGCTTCACTCAGCCCACTTCACTCAACAACAAATGCCTACATCGAACACACCACTAACCCCGCTCGATCGATCTGGTATAGGTCTGTACGTGGGCGGGTCAACCTCCTGGACCCAGAACGGGAGCGTCGTGGTCAGGGCCGATGGCTCCGGCTCGCTCACCGGTACACCACTCCACCCACACAGCCGGGGCAGATTAATTCTGATTTTCTTTTCTTTTCTTTTCTTTTCCTTCCGCTTTTTCTTGCCCAGGCGTGGACCTTGCGGTGGAGGCGGTGTGGACTTCGTCCGGCGATGTCTCCGTGACGGCCACGCAGTCCAATGTGACCGGTAACTGCGTCCGCACGCCCCGCCCCGCACAGATCACACACTCAAAGTCTCAGCTTGATGGTCGTCTCAGGTATCGTCGTCGGGGGCAATACGTGGAGCCCAAGCGGCACAGTGAGCATCACTGCGACCAACGGCGCCAAGGGTACCTTCCTGCAGTCTTCGTTTTTCCCATGTGACTATCTCGAGTCTGTGTTCACCCTCTTCCTGTAGGTTTGACCTTCTCCGGTTCCACGTGGAACCAGGGCGGTACCACCACCGTCAATGCCACCAACGGCGCCACAGGTTCTCTCCTCCCCTCTCGCTTTTCGCTTTTCGCTTTTCGCTTTCATTTTTTTTTTTTTTTTTTGGGTCGTTCTTTACGTGTTTGGGGCTGAACTCACGATTCATGTCGGGGGCAGGCGTGTACTTTGGCGACCTCGGCAGTGCCTGGTCGCAGTCAGCCGACCTGGTGGTGACCGCATCCGATGGCCAGGCCACAGGTATGTCACATTGCACACGTTCACGCCTGTCACTGCTCACATTGTCGTTGAATGTGCGTGCATACAGGAATTCTGATCGAGGCCACCACGCCGTGGACGCAGTCCGGCCGCGTTTACGTGACCGCCAACCAAAACTCCACTGGTGCGCTCCACAGCGCTGCACACTACACCGGTCACAGGCAGTGCACTAACGACTCATTGTTTGATGGCGCAGGCATACTTCTGCGCGTTTCGGAGACCTGGCAGCAGTCCGGCGTCGCCACCATCCTCGCGCAGGGCTTGTCTGCCATTGGTTCGCACCTTCCCCTTCATCTGAACAACATGGGCTTCTCTTCCCTCTTCCCTCTTTTCTTTTCTTTTCTCACCCTTTTTCTCTGTTGCGCACATGTGTTTCGTCTCTATTATCAGGACTGCAATGCGCCCCCAACGTTGTGCTGACGTGGAACTCCACGGAGAGCATCAACACCACCCAGATCCAGTCCGGTGCAGCAATCAGTACTCTATCAACCCACTTCTTCGCTTTCGCTCTTTTCTAGATGTATGTAGAGGGACTCACTCGCCGATTCATTTTTCAAAGGCGGGTGTTCCACCCCGGCCCCGAGCGCCTCACCGAGCGCGAGCCCGCAGATCTTGCTGTCGAATATGACCACCATCCCCTCCATGCCCATGCTCTGCTTCAACCTCTCCGCGCCCGCGGTGCTCATCCTGCCCAAGGGTAAACGCTCGCACCGCACACGCGCACATTCCGCACACACGCACCGCACACGCTCAAGACTTGCCCTTGATCGGTGGCAGATTCCAAGGGGAACGTGCAGAAGCTGGCCGGCGTGATGGTGTCGCTCGGCTCGGTCGGACGAATGGACAGCAACGACACCCTGATCGAGGAGGCCACAGTCACCGACGGTACGGCCCTTCAACAACTTTTGTTGTGAAATGTGGTGGTGACTGGACTGACATTCCATGCTTGTCGTGCCAATGAATGTGGTCATTGGCAGGGATGTGGGGCGAGGAGGCCAACAACTCGCTCGGCGCCAGCCAGTCGTACATCTACGCCTGCACCCTGTCGTTCAACTCCACCACCACCTCCGCCGGGGCCATCACCGCCAAGCGCAACGGCGGGTCGGCCAATGCAACGGTGCTGCAGCTCCAGTGGTACCTGTTCAACGCGGCGACCAACGTGTCCCTGGGCGGCGACGTGTCGTTCAGCACCTCGCCGGCCTACACCAAGCTCACCGTGCGCCTGGCCAACTGGCCATGGCCCGCCTACACGGGTCACCCGAGCGACGACGGCCGAGCCGAGGTGCGGATCACCATCGACCCGCCCTTCACGGGCTCCACGCCCAAGTCTGGCGGCAGCGTAAGCAGCTACCTTAAGGAGTTCGGCCTGTCGGGCCAGACCACCGACTACACCGCTGGCTCCGTGTCGACGTCCGTGCGGTTGGTCGACGCCGTGGAGATCGACGGCCAGCTGATTCCCCTGGCCGGCGCCAATGGCACCAGCCGGCTGCCGGTCGAGTACTGGCTCGATGGGGCCACGTCGCAGCTGGTGCTGTCGTTCGGCCGCTTCAACTCGACGGTGGTCTACGACCCGGACTTCGGCGTGTTTCTGGGCGCCAAGGGCGGCGACGGCGCAGGGTCAAGTAGTGACAACACGGGCCTGATCGTGGGCGTGGCGGTGGCGGTGCCGCTGGCGATCCTGGTGGTGGTGGCGGTGATCGGCGGCGCGGTGGTGCTGACCTACTACCGACGACGGCAAGTGGCCAATCAGCACAACAGCGTCAACTTTGATCAGGAGGACTCGCTGTGATAGGCTTATTTTAAATCTTTTAATTATAATCTTTATAATAATAATCATTTTTTTTTGTAATTTGAGAAAACTAGTTGAGCAGGGCGTAGATGGAGGACACTCGAGGACCGACGCCTGATGGTTCGGTAGTCTTCGCAGAGAAGTCGCTTTCTTTGCCTAGGCACGGCTGGCCAGCGATTTCCCGACTGTGAAGGTGAAGATCCACCCTTGGTACGTGGTGCTGCAGGAGGTGCTGCTCCCTGAGCCCCCGAATGTATCGAATGCCACACGCGTTGCACAGCCTGAGAACGTAGCACGATGGAACACGCCGCACACAGCAGGCCTGGCGTAAGCAACACAGAAAAAAGGAAAAAGAAAAGGAAAGAGATAAAGATCCGTGCGAGGATGAGCCGGAGGGTCCCGTGCGCCACTGGCTCGTGTAGCGAGTCCCGCACTGGACACACGCGCGGTGGTGCGGGTAGAGCTTCTTCGTTCGAGACCGCTTGGATGAGGGCGACGACCTTGGGGATGGCGGGGGTGAGGTGCTCCTTGATGACGTCCTACTCTTCTTGGCGATCTTTTTCATGGCTTGCCTGGTGGCCGTCATGGTCTCGCGCTTGGGTGTGGTTGGGATCCTCAAGGTCGAGCACATGTCGCTGGATCGCGGCGAGGGAGCTGAAGGGATGACAGTCGTAGACGCAGAAGATGATGAAGCCAATGAAATCGACTGAACGTGTGAGCGTAGGAGTTGAGAGTCGAGTCGGCCCAGCAGGGCGTTCAGCTGATGTGCCCAGGACTTGTTCTTGAGGTGTTCACTGGTGGTGGCCATCTTCACAGTCCTGGGCTCTTAGACTCTTCTTCGTAGAGTGCTGCTTATGTGGGGCAGTGGGGTCACTGGTCGACAGGGTGGGCGCGTACCGATGTGGAGAGTAGTGAGAAAGTGAGAATCAGAATGACACTGCGCAGGCACCTCACTCCGGAAAGAGACAACTCTTTCCTACAGGGCACGCATGCTGCTGAGCAGGTAAAATTGGATCCGCCACTCTGACTTAACAACTCTTGCCTTGTAACTTGTCGTTCGCTTCATTGGTCTCCAATATCAAACGAGATCCGTGGTGTGCCCAGAAGAAGGACACAATGTGCCGTGAAAAAATCCAAAGGCCTTTCTCGACCAACAGCCGTGTTCAAGGCGTGCCGAGACACAGCTGACTGAAGCTGTCCCAAAGCCTCCCCAATGCAATTTCACACTCGTTTTTGTTTTTGTTTTCTGATTGGTGCATCGTAAATCACAACAATAAGAGAACGAGAACAAGAAGTACGTACGCATGGCCATGTCCAAGCTTGGGCGGCTTAGGTTTGGGCTGGTGGTGGCCTTGCTCGGCGTGGCCTTGGGCTCAGCGGACGCCGGTGCTTCATTCTCGTCGTATGTTCGGCCTGCTGTCGGTACCGGAGGCGAAGGCTTCGGGTGCATAACGCCTGAACTTTTTCACTGTTGGCTCTCGCTTTGGCTTGACCCCCCCCCGCTAACGCTTTCGTCTTCATTTTTTACGCCCCACTTTCCTTGACAGGATTGGAGCCGTGCCGCCAGGGCCACAAGCGCCATTTGGTACGCGGGCCAGTATATTACTCTTTTTATGAGTTTTCTTTTATTAAAATTATATAAATAAGGCAACGACAAGACTCCAGGCTGACTTTGGCATGTTCAGGCATGGTGCGAGTGGGGCCAGACACGCAGGAGTACGATGCGCTCTACATCCCCTGGTAGGTTTGAGATCGGAGGCAAACATACACCACCGCACTCGCACGAACACGTTCTCACAAGCTTGCATTAACACAGGAACCACTTTGGAGGGTACTACTATGGCGACGAGTACATCCGCGTCTTTTCGCACACCCACATGGTGGGGTCGGGTGTGCTGGACTACGGCAACATCGGAGTCATGCCCATCACCAAGTCCCCCAATCTTCTCCTTGTACGGCTCACCGCACACACCGTACACACCGCACACACGAACGTACGGCAGTATACTGACTATCAGCAACACCAACTGTAGTTGTCCAACTACGCCTATCGGTCGCAGTTCTCGCATCAGTCCGAAGGTAAGGGGTTGGCTTCTTTGACAAGGCTGCTGTGAATTTGGGGGAGGGGAGGCTGACACCACACGTCGTGAAGTGATGAGTCCGGGCTACTACGCCGTGACGCTGGAGGACTACAGCATTCGCGCCGAGCTGACGGCCACGAAGCGGGTGGGCCTCCATCGCTACACCTTCCCCTCGACCGCGACCGCCAGGAACATCCTCTTCCCCATCAGGTCAGCTGTCCATTCCGCCTGTGCGGTGTGTGCGGTGTGCGTCATCTAAGTATGAGTGTTCAGTCACGCGCTGCACGACGGGGCGTGCAAGGGCGCCCACGTCAACGTCGACATCAACAACCAGGAGGTCTCCGGCTGGATGCTCAACGCAGGCACGTCGTACCCTGTTCCTCTCTTTGCTCACCCACGCCAATATTTTTCAACTCCTTTGGTACGTCGACAACGCGCCAGGAGGGATCTCCAGCCGTTTCGGAGGGGTGAAGACCTATTTCGTGGCGCAGTTCGGGGTGGTCGGTCCCCGATTCACGTCCTACGGCGTGTGGGACCTCGCCAGCAGCCAGCTCAGCCCCGGCTCTGCCTCAATCAACGGCACCCACGTGGGCGCGTGGATAGGCTTTGACAGTACACCCGCCCCTTCCTCTATCGCATTCCCCCCGCAATCGGTAGCATTGATGCAAGTACGGTACGCGTAACAAGACGGATCTGGGTCCACGGTGGTGGAGATGTACGTTGGCCTGAGCTTCGTAAGCCTCGACAACGGTACACAACCCCTTTTTAATTTTTTTTTAGTATTTTGATATTTATATTTATATTTATATAAAATGATGAATCGCAATTTTACAGTTGCTGAGTTGCATTCATCACAGCGCGGCTCAACCTCCAGACCGAGCTGTGGAACAGGAAGCTGTCATTCGATCTTGCCCTCAACCAAACTCAGGTTCGCACACGCACGCGTCGCACACGCCCGACCGCACACGCACACGGCCAAAGCACGCATGCTCAAGAACCTGAAATCTCCTCGCCTCGCAGAGCGAGTGGGAGAGCCTCCTGGGCAGATTCGAGGTCACGGGCGGCGACGAGGTGGAGCTGGTCAAGTTCTACACGGCCGCATACCATGCATTCCTGGCGCCCACCACCTTCAACGACGTCAACGGCCAGTACCTCGGGTTCGACTCCCAGGTGCACATGGTGCCCGCCGGGCGCTCGTGGTACTCGGACATGTCCATCTGGGACACCCACCGCACGCAGTTCCCGCTTCTGGCGCTCGTGCTGCCCGAGGTCATGAGCGACATCGTCAACTCGCTCGTGCTCATGTTCCAGCAGGGCGGCGATCTCCCTCGATGGCCCATGGCCAACGGTACCCCGACTTGTGTGGCACACATATGTGATTCACGCCATGTGCGAGACGCCTGAATGTGAGTCGTCGTTGTGTGGCGGTGGTCAGGCTACACGGGAGCGATGAGCGCCACGCACGCCGATGTGGTGGTGGCGGACGCCTATCTCAAGGTACTGCCGTTGGCATGACCGCCCAGGCCGGCCTGCACGTTTGGCATTCCATTGCCAATAATTATAATAATAATGAGCAAATGTAGGGCGTGCGCGGTTTCGACGTGGACCAGGCGATGAAGGCCCTCGTCCAGTCGGCCACCCAGCCACAACGCCACGCAGGCCGCGCAAACATCGACGAGTGGCTCAAATATGGGTTCGAACCAACCATGAGGCCTTTAGTGTTGAACATGCAACTCTCACATAGGCGTGTGTCGGTGTGTGTCGTATGTCGTGCCGTGCGTGTCGTGTCGTAGATATGTGTCGTACGCATCAAACAATAAGGCAGCCATCCTCACGCTGGAGTACGCGTTCGATGGTAGGGGAACCCCGGCACCACAACATGATCGCCGTCTTCTTCCACTCACTTTGATCCTTGTTATAAGATTGGGCGGTGGCCAACATGGCGGCGGCCCTCAACAACTCCGCAGCTGCGGAGCTGTTCTACAACCGCTCGAAGAACTACCAAGTACCCACACACCGCTCACGACACGCATGACGCATCACAGCGGGCCTGAATTGCTTCGCCATTAGAATGTGTGGAATGTGGAGGAGCTGTTCTTCTGCCCCAAATCGCGGGACCCTGTGAGCGGGGCCGTCGCGTGGGCCTGTCCGCCCTGGTACGACTACCTCAACCCGTTCGACAATCGCTACGAGGAAGGCGACGCCTGGCACTGGAGGTACGTACCTCTCGACCAGCCCGTCAATCAGTCTCGTGAGAACCTTGTGGTGATGGGTTCATTGCGCGGGTGGCCACGTGGTTCGCCTTCAGGTGGTTCGTCCCGCACGATCCCAAAGGATTGATCGCCCTGTTTGGCGGTGTCGACAAGTTCGTGGAGCAGCTCATGGAGTTCTTCGACTACTCCAGTACTGTCGCGTTCTCTTCAGCTTTGATCCATCCGAACCTCACCCCTAATCCTGTCCCCGGTTCCCTGGTAACATGCAGATCTGGACCAGTTTAACATTTTGCCCAATCCCTACTACTGGGCCGGCAACGAGGTACCCCAAGATATTCTTACATCTTGTATTATGTTCATGAGCATTCCTCATTGTTTTCTCTCCCAAGCCGGACATCTTTGCTGCCTGGCTGTTCGCCTTTGCCGGCAGGCCGGACCTCACCCAGAAGTACACTCGCATGGTATGCGCCCACCACCAGCCACCAGCCACCGCCCTAGAGCGTAAGCTGACGTCACACCCTTCAAGGTGATGGCCACGAGGTATTCGGGTCTGCCCGACGGTCTGCCAGGTAATGACGATTACGGCACGATGTCGGCGTGGTACTTGTTCGCCGCCCTGGGCTTCTACCCGCAGGCCGGCAGCACCACCTACATCGTACGCAACTGCCCAACTCCTTGCACCACTTGGCTCTTTGACCGTAGTCCATTCACACACTCGAATGAACGGTACCCCTACAGCTGGGCAGCCCGGTGTTCCCGCAGGCGGTGGTCCACTTGGCCAACAACACCAGGCTGGTGATTACTGCCCACAACGCCAATGCAGACAACATCTACGTGCAAAAGGCACCCCTCACTGTAACGAACCGAAGGCAGAGTGCCAGTGATTCACTGTGGTCCATTGTTGCACGTGCAGGTGGCGGTGAACGGACGTCCGTGGCCTTCGTGGTTCATTGACCACGCGCAGCTGGTGGGAGGAGGCACCAACGGAACCGTCAGCCTCGAGTTCTGGATGGGTCCCACCGCCCCTGTCGCTACGTGATCACGCTTTCGCTTTCTGGCTCTACCAGGATAAGATTACCAAACTGCTTTTGAAATTTTTTTAACTTTCCCAAATCTTTCCGAAAGAGAAGGGGCAGTTTAGTTACCTGGCAGGCTTGTCGCGCAAGGCATGCATATTTGATAAATTCATCGGAACATGTGCTGACGTGGAACGAGCTTGTTGGCAACCATCACGTGCGCAAGGCCAACGGAAGAGCCCCGTGCATTTCGCGCCGCGGCGAAAGCTGGCTTGTTCTCCTCGCTGCTAGGTAGGTTGGTGAAGGCGAGCGACACCAAGTTGACTTCTTACCTGGCGCTCACCTGCGCATCCCACATGTCGATTTAGACACACACTGCACACCCGACTGCAAGAGCCTCGACGCCGCAGAAGAAGAATGGCCGACCCCTCGACGCTCTCCATACTCCAGCGCAAGCTTCACACATGCCAAGTGTTGCTCTGGTC